>RJWT010013671.1:0-21624 GCA_004365215.1 Cuniculus paca | reverse complement strand
TGCAGCCTATGCCATTCACATGCAGGCTGCCACGCTCCCTCAGATCTGGTGACTTTAGCTTTTTGTATTCCTTTCTCTCCCTGGCTGGGATTTGTCTTACTGCCCCTTGGCTTGTTTCTTCCCATTTTCCCCTCCTTTTCTCATACGTTCCAGACAGTTCCCTGAACATGCATCCACTAAGTCTTCCCTAAGGAGCTTTCCTAAGTGCTCTAATTCCTCCTGCTTGTCCTCCCCTTGTTGCCTTTCCCTCTCTTTTTCTTTCTTACCTATTTCTTCCCCTTCCCTCCTCTCCCCTCCCTTTCTTCTTCTCTCCTTTCCTTCCTCTCCTTTCTTGATTTTTGCCACTCTTCCTGTTCCTTCCCTTCTTCCTCCTTCCCATCTTCCTCTTCCTCTCCTCCTCCTCCTTCTCCTTCTCTTCCTACTTCTTTGTCTAGTGCTGGAGTTTTGTCAGCCTGGTTGGAGGCCCAAAAGCTTTTTCTGTACTTGTTTTCAGACTCGAATTATAGTCTCAGAAAATCATAAAATACATTGTACCTTTGAAATATTTACTAAGGTTTAGAGTGTAACTAATTTGGGGAGCAAATTCAAAGAAAAAAATTGAGTATATTATCATGTCATATTCCCTAAAAATGATTTTTCTTGACTCTTTTTATCTAATTGGAAAAAAAAATTGAGCACTAATTAAAGCTGAACCAACTACAAATTAGATGAACAGAATCCGAGGAATTAGATAAATGAGGTCTAGTTTGAAAATGAAACAGTAAATTATGCTCCTAAAGTTCAATTCATTCCCTTTATTAATTCCTTAAGTTCATTTTCTCATACTGCCATAGGTATTTGTAGTGTGGCAAACATGATATGAAGGAATGACAGTAAACCATATTAGATTACATCCTGTGGCCATTTTTAAGGAGAAGCATTTATGTACATTAAATTTCTTAAAATTTGTCTGTTGAGGCACTGTTCTTGGGACAGTAATATAGGAAATTTGTTAAATCCTGATAAAAGTAAACATACTGCTCTGAAGTTAGTATCTTTCCTAGCATAATTATTCTGTGGAGGGGAAGAGGTGGCGTCCACAGTTGCCCTTCCCTTTCAGTGTGTCATTAAAATGATCTCACCACTCTGAGCACAGGTTGGCGAGGGTATGTCTTTGACTGCGCCTTATAGTTCAGACCTCATCACTACGGATTTTCTTCCCATTCGGAGAGCACCTTTTCTGGAGGAAAAAAATGTAATCAATCATGAAATTATAATATGTTTGCTGTTGCTAAGTTACAGCTACTTTCAAGTCAGAAAAGTTTCCTGTTTATAATATTCATATCTCAAATTTAAAAACGCCTGTTTTATAATGTATGCCTCAGAAGTTTACATCTGGGAGTTCTGTTTCCATTTGTGTTTCTGAAGAGAAAGAACTGTGTTCTAGGCTTCCAGAATATTCTTGTCCACTCTCACTGAATAAATAATTTTAGAAGAGGAATTATTGAGAATCCTTCCTTGTAATGAGTTATCATTTTCCTGTTGTAAACTATTTTCCATTTTATGATGAAAACGGTTTTTCAGAGGTTTTAAAGAAAATGAAAAACTCCTACTCGGCATTCTAGGGGATTTTAGACTCTGAGATTTTGTTGGAAAACAGGCCAAGTAGTGGTGATTTAAAGTGCATGAAAAATGTAATCATCCCTATAAGAGAGACTTTATTATATTTTATTGCTACTATAATAAATATATTTAAGACAAGGCATGGCTAAATCAGGATCATATGACACGGAAGGCAAATTGACGCATAGTGAGAAATGTGGGCGGCTGTACCCAGTGTCCTGACTTCCTCAGACCCGGCAGCAGGCCTCAGGAGGCAGAGTAGTCATCACAGTTAGTCATCTGCCATCATTGCTCCCCTCCCTTCCCGAGCTCCTGTCACTTTCAGGGACCCGTGATTTCACAGTGGCTGACCTCGCTGGGCTGTGTTCAGAATTAGGCAAAGGGTGGGAATGACTCACATAGTTTCTTGGCCACCTTTGGAACACACTGTAATAACAAAACTGTCTCATCAAATTTAGTGTGTATTCACTCCAAGGTAAAGGATAAACTGAATTAAGTGAGCTCAGATATTTAAATGGCTGAAAATTATCTGTTAGTACTTGTGTGTTAAGGGCAGTATAGCATCCAATACAGTCCCAGGGAATGTAACACAGGTGTTTTTTTCATCAGCACTGGGCATTGGGAGACACCATCTACTCTCTCTGGTTTAATTCAGCCCTATTTCTGCCAACTTTTTCATTATGATTAACTGTAGTAGCTATCTAGCCAAGCCTTTTCTGAAACTTTCCAATTTTAAATATTTTGCCCCAAGGAATTCATAAACAATTGAAATACCAAGGAATTGAAATGCTTTAGCATCCACCATTCATTTCCTGTGGTTCGTTTTATGTAAGGAAACCATATGTATTCTGCATGTGACATTTTTGTTTGTTTTTCTCCCCATGTGAGCATTTGGCCTCTATAACTTTGCAACCATGATGCTCAAAGAACCCACAAATCTCAGTCCTTTCTCTCAGTAGCACCCCATGGATCCATGTCTGAATCGTGTTAACTGTAGAGATGACATGATTCCAACATTATCTTATCCTTGACGCTTCACTGTCATAATCAATGTATTTGTGGCTTTTGGTCATTCCCTTTATGGTATATCTGATACTAGTGCTGCCATTTATAAAAATTGTGAATGATGTTCTGTGTACAGTTTGAAAATGAGAAAAATGACTTACTGTAAGTCTAATGCATAGAGCTCAAAGGTGACACTATTCACTTTACTAGAGTACTGTAAGTGTGTTTCTTAAATGTAAAGAGCAAAAATTAAAGGATTTTTCTTCCTTCCACCAATTTTATTTTCTATTGGTGTTATAAAGTCTGTCTAATACAAAATCATCTATTCCTGAAATTTCTCATGAAAGAAGTTATTGCTTTTATACCTGGTTATTTTTAGAATTAAGACTTAGCTTTTGCACTGCTTTTCTTATGGAGGATCTTCTGACCAAAAGATACCACCCCTATTTCATAGTTTAATAACACAATGGGCAATCATTTGAGAGTGAAAGCCATTCATATTTAGTGGAGAATTCTTGTTGACTGATGTGAATGAAGCTTATTTGATGAGTCTGTAAATGGGCTTGGTGGTTCTTTAATCTTCCCTTCCCTGTGTTTTAGCATTCCAGCGTACCAGAGTATTCTCCAGCCGATGCGTATTCATTCAGCAACAACAGCTACGCGAGAGGGCCCCACCTGGACCAAGTGGATGCCGCTGCTGCTTTTAGGCCAACTCCTAATCGCCATGTAGACAGGTAACGTTTAACGGGCACCATCTGGAGAGCTACGCGTAGCTGTCTGAGACTTAGAGCTAACAGGGTAACAGTGTCCGTATTGTCTGCTACTCCTTCAAAAGTTTTGTCTTTTCATGATTCGATGAAGTTTCAGTTTTTCCTTTACAGAATTGGCTTTGATGAACAAAAGATGTCTGGACCTCCAGTCTGTAATTCCCCCTTAGGGTGAATGCCTTTGGCTGACGTTCCCCTTTTTAAAGAGAGACTTCTAACGAAAATCTGTGAATCTTAAGAGGAAAGAATTATCTTAAAACTTTTTTTTTTGTTAGTTTACACCAGATGGGCTCTAAAGAGCTTTCCAGCTGTAAAACTTTTAGAGGAGGCAATTTCCATGTTTCTCTTCATCCAATAAAAACAAACCACCCTTCCTTTAGATAGAAATATTTAAACTTGATATAACTGAATGTTTACATGCCTGGTCATTCTTGTCTTTTCATTTTGTTATATTTTATCTTTACTGTGCAGCTTTATATTTTTTATTTTCTGATATTTTTATCTCTAAAATTTAATATAGTCAGAGGTGGAGAGTTGAGATGGAAAAGAAATAAAGGAACTCAAATGGGTTCATTTTTTTTTTGGTCTTGTTTCTTGCATAAAGATCAGCCCATAGGCAAAAGAGAGATTAAAAGAGGTGAAAAATTGGTAGCAGAGTTATAAGATAGTCCCTCAGATGAAGTGGAGTAGGGAATTTGTTGTCCTAGTACTTTCCAGGCTCAAAGCTTCTCCCACCATGAGTGTTGCATGGCCTTTATTTTTAGTGTATTCTTTTCTTGCTAGAGTCTGAGGACGGTACCATTTACAATTTTTTGGGGGGCGTCGGAAGTGATAAAAGAAACAATGCTTAAGTAATTGGCATGGGAATTGCACAGTCATTGCTCTAAGGGCACTAATAATATTAAATCAAGTAACAGAAAAGTCAGCATTGAATAATGTGTTTTGAAAATGCCACCATATAAATATATAGTTAATTATAGTAGATACAGGTGAAGGTCAGTTTTAGAGCTTAAACATTATTTCACTGAAATTAATGACTGATTCACTACTCATCCTGTATTTTCATTTTTGTTGTTCATCTTAGATCTCAGTGTTCTAGAGATCATGTCAGATTAGTAATGCTTACTTCTTCTTTTTGTTCTGTCACTCCAATGTCAGGAGGTTTTTCATAGTCAGAAAACCACTTAACTACACCTGTGTGTTCAGTGTTACAGTAGTATACTTTGATAGTAGAAAAGTTAATGTGTTCTATTTTAAGACTGCTTATAGCACATTGTGGTCACTCAGTAAATGCATTGGATTAATTGAATGACTGAAGAAGTGCATGATAGTGTGATGGTGTATCCAACATTTCAGTCCCTACTTCCTTGACCACTCACAATTCTATAATGTGTAGTATTACTGATAGAATAACTTCTGACATTTATTTGGTACAGTATATCATGGTATCTTTTAAAGTTTATCTTGATTGTTATGGTCTTTGTAGGATATTAAGGAAGTGTACCTTTGTTTTACTGACTTAGTTGTGACTTTATACCCTATCCATTTTCAAAATGTGGTAGGCAGCTCACTTAAATTATATGTAGGTAAGGCAGTGTTTTTATTGGAACTTTAATTTTGAAATAAAATATAAAATTAAGAAATTTAGAGTTAGGATAAGAAATAAAATTTTTCAAGTATAAAGGTTCACGTTATGACTGAATTTCAGGTTGTCTTTGAGATTCCTGGCTGTCAGAAAAACACAAATATAACCATTAGCTATTCTTAGAGAAAAAAGTATGTATCAGTTTATTAGGATAATAGTGCTTTTCCTACTACTAAAGTCTCAAAAATATTTGTCTTATGGAACATTGTATGGAATGGGAGAGATGATATGAAGGACACCTTTTTTTTTTTTTTGATGATATTGGGAATTAAACCAAAGGCCTTGACTCTGAGCTCCAACTGCAGCCCTTTTTATTTTTTTGTTTTGAGACATGGGATAGCTACGTTGCCCATGCTGGGCCTACACTTGCAGCCTTCCTGCCTGAACCTCCTACAGTACTGAGGTTACGGGCATGCACCAACATGCCTGGCTTAAGGACACCATAGTATTACTTTTTTTATTTTAAAGAGAATAAAACCAAACAAAATGAAACAGAAGAAAGCCCATCAAAACCAAGCATTAAAAGCGATACAAGACTTCAAAACAAGATAATAGGAAATCAACAGTGGCTACTATAATATATCTTGTTATCTTCAAAACAGCTGCCCACTACAGTATTTTTTATCCACACTTTTTCCCAAATTCATAGAAGGCTGTTTTGAATTTTGTAAAGCTCTTGTCAGTGATCTTTGATAAACAGGGAATTTAAACAGAATATAGAACAGAAAATTCCATGAAAGGACAGTAGACTTACAGTGGTCAAAATGTAGCCAGAAAAAGAATTTTTAAGCAATATGATGAGTAGTAAATGGGTTGTATGTCTCAGGTTCCTGGTGGGTCCTGTCTCTCAGCTGGGTTTAGTGGGAGCTGGACTACTTGATATTTGGGTCATTAATGTTTAGAGTTGCTAAGAAAATTTTTCAGTATTGGAAAAGTTATCTCAAAGTTCTGCTAGGATATCAAATACAGACAGGGTTTGGAATTTTCTTTTATAATTGTTGTTGTTAATTTTGATCTCTATTATATGACAGAGATTCTGTAGGTACTATATGAAATATATTCATTATTCAGTGTAATCACCATGTCATTTGTTGAATTTAGAGCCTTCATCTTTGAAAAGTTATCGTTTGCTGCTATTCAGATGTGATTAGGCTTTTAGAGATAGTCTCAGATTTTTGCTGTCTCTACATCTGGTTTATTATCAAGTTGCATGTCTGTTATTTCAAATCAGAAGCAGACCATCTGTTTTGATATATTCTAGATTTCATGGGAAACTGTGGTATATCTGAAAAATCGCAAATTGTAATTTTTCAATTGATAACTGCAGTCAGTGTCATGTCCAGGCTTAATATACAGAGGATAAGAAACTGATTGCAAACCTTGTACATCTGTAAATTCTAAGGCACTTTACAGCTATATACTGGATAAATACTTGCATAGCATTCAAAAGAGCTAAGACTACAGACAGTTGCCACAAACTTTTAAACTCAGAGATGCAGCTACCCAGTGTCAGGGAGTCACTCATTCTACTCTTTGTTATTATATAGTGCACCCAACACTGTTACCTCGCATGATTATTTTCCAGACCATTGGAGACAAAGCATGGGGGAAAAGAGAAAGGGAATTAAAATTACTGTTTTCTAACTTTTGTGATGTTTAAACTTTTTAAATGAATCTTAATGTAATGTAAACATATAAAGATAAAATATATAAATATGTGCCTAAATTTGTATAAATATGTAAATTATATGTAATTTACAGTGGTGCCTTGGTTCACGAACATAATTTGTTCTACAGTTTTGGAAAAAACAGCCATGTTCCTGTTTATGCAGGAAAGATAGCCACAGTCGTTTTTCAACGGATGCAGAGTTTGCAAACAAAACAAAATTTTCCCAAGTGCTTGTTTGTAAACCAAATTGTTTCAAAAAAAAAAAAAAAGCATTCATGAACTGAGGTACCATTATATATGTAAATATATCTTTATATATGAATATATAAATTATTTATTTATATAAATGAAGATTAAAAGCCGAACTATTCCAGTAAAGATGGGGAATACATGGAACATAGGTTTTAAGTTTGTATTGTTAATAGATAATAATTAGTAGACATAATTTCACTTTTTTACTCTTTTTTTTTTTTCCATGTACCAGAAATAACTAATAGGTAGCACAGGTCATCTTCGCTCCTTGCTCCTGTCCCCTTCTCCAGTGGAGTTGCTGTCTGAGTGATAGCAAATCCCTATAAGGGAATGCCTGTAAGCGATAGCTATGAATGATGCTCTGGTTGTTTTCCCACAGACCTTAGTGTAACTCAGCATCCTGCAGAGCATGGAGTAGGCAGTGAGAAGAATGACTGGTTGGCAGGGTAGTCTTTAGTCCCTCTGTTTTCTTTCTCTTACAGAGATGTATGAGTAAATGCGGAGATGTAAATGCAGCATATTATGGAGTAAAATTAATAAACAAAAGGTTGCAATAATTAGTTTATTATTGAACCTTCCAAAGAAAATATTGACATATCGTTATATATAAATGTAATTTTAAATTATATTTTTAAATCTTCTAATGCTAGTTTAATAATTAGAAGAGGTGTTTGGGTTTTGTTTGGCTTGGTTTGGTTTGGTTTGGTTTGTGGCGATCAAACCCAGGGCCTCATTCATACTTGTCAAGTGTTCTACTGCTGATCTATACCCCCACCCAACCTGATAAAGGATTTTCATTTTTTTAAAAATGCAACCACATGCAGTATTTTAAAAAGTTTGCATTGAATTAAAATTTTCATTTACTTACCTATTCCAAGCTATTACTAGTTTTGTCTTTAATGTACACCTTCCTTTCCAATTTATATAATTCGATAGAGCTTTCTTAAAAGTTGACACCTAGCCATATTTTTAACAATACATTTATTTGGTTAACAGACATAGCTCAAATTAATAAAATCAACATAGAACATAAATTACCACTATGGAAATTGTCTTATGTCTCCTTTATTTTTGTGGAAAAAATGTTTATACTTCTTATTTCAGAGTACAGTTGATGATTAATGAAACAATATCCAATACATGTATTTAAGAGATGAAGAATTCATGGGTTTGGATTCTAGATTTGGCTTGGTAGCAGCCAACCTTGTGATTTTCTGTGATTTATTTTTGCCTTTATCTTAGTCTATTCTTTTTAGTAGTATGAACTCTGAAGTTCTATTTGTCATCTTCTGTAAAACATAATAAAACTAAACTATCATCTAACTAATTTGTCAAAAAGTGTCCTGATAAGATTTGACTGGCCTTAATGTTTTGCTTTTGTTTTCAGCCTGCAGAAAGAGTCAACCGAATGATAATCTTCTTTCTTTTTATAGAAATTATGATCCACTCAAAGCACAACCCAAGAAATATGCCAAATCCAAGTATGACTTTATGGCGAGGAACAACAGTGAGCTCTCAGTTCTAAAGGACGATATTCTGGAGGTAACACAGTTTACCTTTTTGCTACCTTCACAAAGTGAATCTAGTTTATTCCTCTTGATAAACCTTCCCAAAAGAAATGCTGAGGACAAAAAATCCTCCTTTATATTAAGACTAAGAACACATTGTATAGGCATCTACATTTAGAAGAAGTAGCTGCTTTATCAATTTATCTGACCCTGTAATAGCACCATGGGCACAAGTGGAAGCTACGTAGAATATGTGGGAAAGGGAAATGGATTTCTTGGCTTTATTGCTATCTTCACTCTTCTGGGTTTTATTTATTTTGGAGTCAAGGCTGGTTGTCAATTCAGATATAGATGTACCACAATATCTAAGTTAAAAAAAAAAACCTTCCTTTTTTAATTTTAGTATGCTTATAAAATGTATCCAACATTTTGTGAACTAATGGTATTAGGAGTAGTTTACCACGACACCTAAATCTCTATCTTAGATTATCACTAAAAGTTCATCTTGCTGAATATGTAAGATGAATGATTAGAGTACATTTTGTTAAAAATTGTTTTTTACATTTTTCTATTCTACAAATAGAAACAATAAAACTTTCTAAGAGGGTCATTTTAGTGACCTATGTGTACCTTAAATAATTCAGATACATTCTGGGGAGGCAACAGGGACGTTGGGTAGATACACTGCAATACACCTATTCTATACTGGTACGTGTACTTTTTAGTGTAATTCCTGTGAATCATTTAATCAAAAATATATTGATGCTATATCCACTCATCAGAAATGAGAAAAAAAATTATTAGTCTACAAATGAAAATTGAGCTTCCTTCACAGAGTGCTTTTCTGATGGAAATGGTGCCTTTCTTTTCTCACAGATACTTGATGATAGGAAGCAGTGGTGGAAAGTTCGAAATGCAAGTGGAGACTCTGGGTTCGTGCCAAATAACATTCTGGACATTGTGAGACCTCCAGAATCTGGATTAGGGCGTGCTGATCCACCTTACACACATACCATACAGGTAACTGTGATTTCTTAGCAAAAGTTAGGATTTGCTAATTTTCAAATGCATCACTCATAAATAGAATTTAAATAAATTTTTTATATTAATCATTTTAGACCAATTAAGATCTTGCAGTTGGAGCCAATGGTGACAAAGTGAAAAATCATATGTGTATTTTCTGGTTTATTTCTTCAAGAAATTGTTCGAAATGTTTAGCACTAAGTGACTTTCTCTGAATGCTTTTTTCCCCTAACATTTCTGACATTGTCAGAAATACCATACCTGTCTCTTTGCCCATAGTGCTCCTGTGGTCTGCTTGCCTCCCCCAGACAGAGGGTGGCAGTGTGATGGTGGCAGGAGTGTCCTGCAATGCATCTTTACCAGTTTTGCCTTAAGAGTCTGTTGACTATAACCCCAGCACTCAGGAGGCTGAGGCAGGAGAATTGCTGCACATTCAAGACCAGCCTGGGCTACAAAGTGAGCTCAAGGCCAGTCTGAACAGCATAGCAAGACCCTGTCTCAAAAGGACAAGGGCTGGGGATATAGCTCAATGGCATAAGTGCCTGCCTGGCAAGTGTGAGGTCATGAGTTTGATCCCTAGTGCCATAAAAAAGAAAAAAACAAACAAAAAAAGTCTCTTAAACATTCTGCCACTGAATATCTGAATTGGCACTCATGCTAATGCATGAGTATTTGTATAGTTGGATTATAATATTTTTTCTCTCCTGAGTTTAAAGTTAACATATATTTATTATATCATTTTGCTAGATCAGGCTCTCCTTTCTTGATCATGGAATACTTCTTTAGGTCCATGCCACATGTTCACTTTCAGTGACCCTGGTCGTCGCATTTGCTGTGTCATTTGTTACTGTGACAACTGAGTTCGGTTCCTGTTAAGCCCTTGAGATTTCAGACCTGAGATGTGCACTCTGCAGTGAGACCTCAAAATCAGAATGGATGGATTCCCCTGTGTATAACCTGTGAACCTGGGGTGCATTCTCATTCCCCTGGAAGAATTCTTTCCATTTTCAGAGTCTTGAGAAAAATATCACACTTTCTCCATGATAATGTGATGGATTCCTGTAGGAGCTACATAGAATATATAGTAAAATGGTTAATTTTTGTGTCAGGTATGGACTTGGAAATTACTAGATTGTCCAGGCCCAGAATTGTGGTCATGGTCCGGCTGCTGTGGTAAGTTGCTGACATCCTCACAGTGCCTCATGATACTGGGGCTCAATGGAGATCCTGCGCTTGGCCAGAAGGATTGGCCTTGTTAGAATCCACGAGCCAAGAAAACATTTAAAATAATCTGCATAGTTTCTACATCTCAGTACCCTAAGGTGATGGTAACAGAAACTGTTTGCTGTGATTGTTTTGCTGGGTCTGACGTGCACATATGCTACGTACTTATTTTATGTTCATCATTTGTCATTAGCTATTGATGCCAAAGAAGGAGTTTGAGTTATTCAAGGTATGACCTGCTCCATTTCCCATGAATTTTTGAAGTGAATTTATTTTCTAACCTAGCTTTTATACTTCTTCTTTCTTAAGTTCCTTTCTGAGTTTGACCTGATATACTGTAGGCTTCAGTCTGCTTCATGAATGCCAGCTCTTCATTTTCTTCCCCATAAAGGTTTTCACCTTATCCTTAAACAGTGACAGAATGTGTGCCATCCATCCTTGGGGTATGTGGGTTGCTTTTAATATTTAATCCATGAGAAGCTGTAATAAGTGCTATTCACAAGGGATATGAAAATACCATGGTAAATATTGCAATGTGTTAGCAGAAGCCATGAGTTAAAAGCAATTATCCAAGTTTGTTTTTGCCTATGTGCATAGTTTCTAGGAATAGACTAACTAAAAAAAAAAATTGATACTTGAACTTACAAATAATATAAATTCTAAATATTTACCTTCACTGAAGTTTCCTAAATAAGAACCTGGTATATTTTCCTTTTTCCCATTTACTGTTCAGACTTTTTTTTTAAATCCAATTCTGATTCTTGGTTTGAGCTATAAGTTGACTTTTCTGTTTAAAGCTCTCATCTGTCCAAAATGGAACCAAAACAATTAGCACAGGATCACAGGTAGAATACTTTTGAAGAACATAAAATCTGTTCATCTTTTAACAAATCCTCATTTATGTTTTTGTCAACTTTAGCACAACCAAGAATTTTTTTGAGTGCTCACAAGTTTCAGTGGTTTGTTTTGCTACTTTATGTAAATGGAAACTTGTGGTCTTTTTGAGGATTGCCTAGTTTGCCTACTTTCTTTTACTCTATTCAACACTGTCTCACTGTCTTCTGAAAATTTTTCTGTGCAACTGGGAATACAGTGATATATGTAGAAATGTGTTTAGCAGCTCTGTGTGTGTGTTGTTTAGATTGAAAGCCCTACTTTTAAAAGTTATTCAAAAACAGTCTGCTTTTTAACACCTCTTGAAAACCTTGGGCTGAGCCCAACAAAATCACCAAGATCTTATGAAATTTTAATAAATAAGCTTGACAATCTGCTATCTGGCACAAATCCTGCTCTAAAAGGATTCTTGTTCTCAAAACATAATATTAAACAAAATAACAAAGTATGATGGAAAAAAATTCTTGGAAATATATGCTGGCCATTTTTATTTGTGTACAATGGTGTCACAGATACCTTTATCTAAAACATCTAAAGAAAACTCCTGCCTCTTAGTTCAGAATGACAATAAAGCTACCACCATATTTATGTAGATTTCAATGATCTCAATGGCTTCACTCTACAAAATTCAATTGGATTGCAATTCGTGTCTTATTCATCTTTTCATTCATGCATTATACAAATATTTATTGAATGCTAGCATCTTGCACTTAAGTGACAGAACTGTGGAAAGTGTAGCACTGAGCAGATCCTCCCTAAAACTCTTCTGTGAGCTTAAGGTCCCCAAGTCACCCACTATAGCTCCACCCTTTCCTTTGTGCTGCTGTTGTAGCTTCTTTTCTTTTCAGATACAACCCATATGCTTTTCTCTCTCTCACCTGTCTCCTCCATTCGTTGATATAAAAATTTTGAAGACATATGCAGAAACTTCCTCCAACAGAAATGTTCAGATTCCTGTAGTGTACTGCAGCAAGATGTCTAATGACTCACTACTGAAGCTGTCTGCACCCTCCCTGATCGCTGTGACCCTTGCACTCTGGAGTAGATGATGCCTGTGGTCAGTCTCATGATGTGCCGGGCCTTCTCTCAGCACTTCACAAATATTAGTTCACTTAATTGTCACAGCACCCTTGTGAAACAGGTGCATTTTTCATAGGCAGCTTAGGGACCAGAGATATGAGTTGCCCACTTGAGACAACTACAGGAAGCCAGGATGGGGGCCCCGCCCTCTGGATTCTGCTCTTCTAGGGAATAGGGTTTACTAAAACTTCTCTTTGTATAAACATGCACGGTTTTACTGTATGAAGTTAGACTGACATTTTCTCCGAAGAGCTTTTACCTTGCATGATAACAGTTGATCTGATTGATCAGTCATAATTTTTAAAGTTAAATCTTTGCCTTATATATCCATTGATTTCTTCTCACCTATTCTTTCACTTTTTGTCATTTAAGCAAATTGCCCCAATTCTATGGTTCACTTAAAAAGTGGATATTGTGTGCATGGTGGAAATAGAGGAATGACATGTAAACTCTTTCCACACAACTTCTGTAAGTTACCGAGTATTTTTAAAATGGACAGACTAGTGACCGCTTTTCCTGCATTCACATTTCCCGTAGAGAAGAGTTACATCTGAATGCTGGCAGTCCCTGGGCAGAGCACACAAGTGGAACCCTTACCAGTTGTTCTCACACTTTGCTCAGAAATTCTTTGCAGATGGCAGGGGTCCTCATATCTGGCAAAAGCAGTGACTAGGTGTTGTTTAATTGTCACTTGATGTCCCTGAGAGTCCCGGCTTTTTAGTAGCCTCACATTTGGGGTGATGTTTAACAGATCACTAAAGACAGATATTCCCACCTAATGTGTTCCCTCATGGTTAACAAGTTTTAAAAATAAAACAGTGGAAGGTACTAAAGAATTTATAAAAGATATGGAACATTTTTTAAAAATAGAGATTAAATGAAACCACAGGGAAAAGGAAAACTAAATGCTTTGGAAAGATTTTGGGAAACAGTGTCTTTTGGTTAAAAAATGCCGTTAGCCTTGCATGGTGGCACACACGTATAATCCCAAGTGCTCTGGGTGGCTGAAGCAGGAAATCAAGCCCAGTCTGGGAAAGTTAGTGACTTAGAAGACCATGATGTCTCACAATTGAAAACTAAAGAAAAGCTGGAGATACAGCTCAGTGTAAAGACCTTGGGTTCATTTCAGTACCAGAAAAAAAAAAAAAAAAAAACCTGGAGGATAGGAAGGAAATTGTTGTAGAGCAACAGATAGATATTAAGGGTACTTTCTACCTACAATTTACGTACCACATAGTCTCCTCTATTTCTTTGGACTTGATTCTTAGACCTCTAGCACCATAATGGTTTATTGCTAGAATTACCCTTTGCCCACGGAGATTTTTATGCTCTGTACCATCAGCAGGAGCTGCTGCCTTCTCACTATTATTTCTGATACACCCAGTGGCCTAAAGAAGTCTTTTATTTATTATTAAATATTAAGTGAGTGTGTTTATTATTGTTGTAGTTATTTTTACTGTACACACATAGTAGCCAGTCTTTGTGGTCTTGTGAATTCAACACAGAGTTTTCCATGTTATCTATTCCCTCCCAGTTATGATATTATGGGAAAAACCCCACCTATAAATTGGTAGATGATTCTAATCCTGGTTCTTCCCCTAGCCAGTTGCATGGCCTTAAAAACAGCATTTTATCATTGGGTTCCAATTTGTTTGGCTGTGAAATAAAAGCGTTCTAGTTACATGATCTGTGCAATCCACTCTAGATACAAAATTCTCTTATCCTGTGTGTATACTTAAATAACCCTGATTTAAAGGTGGAAGTATTTTCTGGAGGTGACCATTATACCACTAACACTACTAACGTCAGCCCGTGTTATGCCTCACACTCAATCCAGACATGTAAATGTGCTGCACAGAGACAGAGAATGATCTCTGTCTCTCTTTTTGACGTACTGAGGATTAAACCCAGGGTCTTTGCACTGAGCTAGTACATCCCCAGCCTTTTTTGAATTTTTAAATTTTGTTTTGAGACAGGGTCTTGCTCAGTTGCCCAGGCTGTGATCATTTTACTAACTATTCTTGCCTGTTCTTCCAGCCAGACCAACTTCCTGATAATATTCAATTCTTTAAAATTCGCATTTTAAAAATTAATCTAAGAAGACTGCTCATTAATGAGAGGTAGGGTTTTTAGGCAGGATAGTTACCTTTTTTTGTTGGTTAAGTAAATTCTATTGTGTTTCAGGTATACAGTATGATGGCATATATGGCATAGTAAAATGTGCCGATGTCAAATAACATAGCCATCATCCCACATAATTCTTACTGTATGGTGAGAGCAGCTACAATCTACTCATTCAGGAAAACTCCTGAATACAAGATGCACTCATGTTGTCTATTAGATCTTTCTTCCTGTTCAGCCTACATATTTGCTACTTTCTGTCACATAACTTTCATCTCCCATTTTCCTCTAATGCCCCAGTGAAGATACCTGGTAAACAGTTTTATTCTCTTGTCTCTATACATTTGACCTTGAGGATGAATATGTTTTATTCGGCCTCATGCATTGACATTTTCCCAAACATTTTTTGTGAAAACTTGAATAACAACCACCCTAAAGTATATAATTACTGCCCAGCATATATATGCAAACAATTATAAAGCTGTTCTGTTTAGACTGCTTTCAAGTTCAAAACCAAAGCCTACTAGAATCACGCCATGACTATGTGTCCCCTTTTGTATAATCTGGTATTTAAAAAAGCAGTACACTTACATTTAATGAACCCTAATTGCACTCTTTATAAAGTGTAAGAAAATGATCCTATATTATAACATTTTTAAGGTACTACTTTAAGACTCAAATAGTTGTAATTGAAATATTCTGTGCTGTTTATTCTGTAGTATAATCTTTATGATTAGTTTTATACATCTAGATAAGAGTGATGGAAATTAAGTATAAATTTACAAGCTCTTTCTCTGGTTGACTTCTGGGTAGGTAATTTTGCTGTCAAAACCTATTTGCTCATGTTTTCTGATATTTTTATGTAAATTGCAACTGATATTATTTTATTTCCATATTCTGTTTTAATTTTCTCATGTAATGTGCTTTGCTCCATTTTCCTGTTAGCAGTTACTTGGCGAACTGTCTGAGGTAACCCACACTTGCTCCCTCCTGGCAATTCTTTTTAATATAATTTTTTGGATTTAATCTCTGGACTTAACACCCTCCAAATGTTCCAGCTGTACTTAGTTTTTATTGCAGAGTTCCAGAGAGACTGAATTTAGAGACAAATGTGTAATTCAGAGTAGGTTAAAATTTTTAAGAACGATTTAATTTTAATGGCATTGTTGGGCTTACTTGCATAATTGCCCCTCTGAAGCAGTATCTTGCATGAATTGGGGGCTTATGTCTCAATAACTCAGTTTAACCCTTGAGAAATTTTATTCAGCTTTAGTTGCTAAGAAAAAGTAACAGTTCAACCTAATCATTGATGGGAAAGCCAATTTCCTATAAGGTCTAGGAAGTCTGAGTTCTTTCAGGGAGAGACAAAAAGAGTTATTACCATGGACAGCACTTTTCTTTTGTGAGGGATAAGGGGTCAGAGATAGGAATTGACAGGAATGGTGCAAAAGTGATCCATAGCAGGTTGATTAAACTGCTCACTTACGCACAATCGAGGGGTTTGTGGGAATGTGGCATTTTCAGTGCTGTTTACTGGGAAAGTCCCAGGCAAACGGGGAAGAGTTGGTCAGGATTTCTTGACTGGCGCTTGGGTGCCTTTGATGCAGGAGGAAAAGGCTCTAGGACTTCCCATAATTTGAGGGTTTGAGGGAGTCATCACATACCTCCAAGTGGAGATAGCCAAAAAGCAGAACTAATGAAGGGAAAAGCAGAAGTTGGGCAGTAGGTAAACAGGAATGGGGGAGACAGGGAAGGACATAGAAGAGTGATGCTCACAATCAGTACTGATTGTGTTTCTTCCACACGAAGACTTAGAAACTGGCACAAAGAAGTGATGTCCTGGTAGTCCTCTCAGGATAAGTTGTTGTGGTTCTGGGGTGGCACTTTTTCTCACTTCCCATGGTTGGAAACAGAAGACAAGAGGGGAAACTAAGAAAAGAGAAAAATATGCAAGTAAACGTAATTTATGCCATAAGTCATAAAAATTTTTCTCATGGGTTTGGAAATTTCTGTATGCATTTTATTTTTTAAAAACCTATTGTTCTATTAGGCCATACTGATAAGGTCACATATTTTAGCAGTAACAGATGAATGAAGGGAGGCACCAAACATTTGGTGAGCTGTCTTTGTGCTTCACTGTGACAATAACACACAGTGTATTCAGTTTTGAACAGTCTTATTTGATGGGTAGCAAAACACTGTCTGTTCTTGTTTTTATGAAAGCAGAAAACATGAATCATATCATGGAATGCAGAGCTTGTAGCATTTTTTATGCTTAGAGACAAACTCTGACACTTTTGAAATACTAATGTGAGAATTGGTTAACCCTTCATGAAATTACATGCAAAGGATATTCTTATCAAGGGCACACTGCATGTGTATAGGTCAGGTGACTTTGGTGTGTGCTAAGTATAGTTTGATGTTTGCTGTACTTGGATTTAAGTATTTATTGGCCCAAATATAGGAAAGTATTTTGTGAAGTATAATAGTAACGCATTCTATTACTGAATACATTAGAAATGTTTCTAGGCCTTGGGTGAATTGGTCTGTCTCTGTCCCATATAACTTCATGGTAGATTCCCTCTCACCCTCCTCTTCCTCTTGCCCTGCCTCTCTTTGTTCTGTTCCTCCCTCAATCAACATCGAGCACTGTTGTTAACTCCTCTTTCAATTCTCCTTCCACCTGTGCGTTGCACCCCTTCTACCTTCTTGCCCCCCGAGTTGTTTTTTAAGAACCAACAAAAAAACAATGAGGCTCCTTCCCGGGCAGCTTCCACAGGTGGTAATCATTTGCTGTGAAAGCAACATGATGAAGGTTGGTGTGTTGTTTTTTGAGTAATGATTTCACTTAGAAATGATGTGCGTGTGGTGTGTATTTTTATGGTTTTTCATCTCTGTGGAAATTGGGGAGGACTCTCTTAAAATCAATAATATCTTATATTTGGGCCAATTTAGAGTTCAAAGTAAATACTGTTCTAATCAAAGGACCAGATTACCAAAAGGTTTTTTTCATTTTACATGCTAAACCTAAATTTTACAACAATTAAAATTGTGCTGGAGCAACATTTCAGCTTTATCTGAGTTATAAGCCATTGCTCACTCTGTCTTTGATTCTGTAAAGATTATGTGCCTTTTGAGAATTTGGAGCCTCTTATGATACAGTTATCTATTAGTTGCAATTCTTTTGTTTAGATTTAAAGTTTTATTGTTGTATATTTTATAAAGAATATACATAAATATTTTACAATAGCCTAATCCATGATTTAAAAATTATTTGAAAGCATTGCATATATTATCACATATGTTTTTTAAAACATATGCCTTTTTTCTAATTCATTTGTAAGTTGTAGTCCTAAATATTTAATTTCAGACCTTACCTTCTTGTTTTGGTAGTATGGGGGATGGAAACTAGGATGTTGTTTATTTTAGGCAAGTGCTGCACCACTGAGCTCACCTCCCAGTCTAAAACTTCAGCCCCAAAACTATGTACCCCACCACATACCCATTGTCTACTGGTTGATAGAGTTGTGCCTTAAAAAATTTAATAGCAACATTTTAAGATTATTTGTCTGCTAAAGCGTAAGTCCTTTATTTACTAGAATATTGCTCCTTTAACAAAAACCTTCAGACAATGGAATTAAAAACCTTTGCATATGGCATACATTTAAAAGAACTGGAATTCTTAGAGCTATGGACATTGACTTCCATTGCCATTAGAAATTATTACTAAGGTAAATTATAAAATAATCAGAAATCTTTTGACTGTTCTGGTATTGTGTGATTCTAGTATTTAGTTTTCCTGTACTATTTGCTCTTGGTATATCTTTGCTACTCTGTACACTTACATACTGACATAGAACAAGTATGTAGAATGTTTATAAGATTATTTTTAATGCTTATTATGCCATATGGGATGAGATGTGTGCAGGTGAGTGTGTATATACACATATAAATTTGTGATGGGTTTAACACAAGTTTACAAATAAGTACCTAACAATGGCCTGTAAATGTACGATTTGTTTTCTTAACCGAGGTTTATAGATATATTTTTTAAATTTCAAGTTAATTATTTGTCTTTTTATAGAAACAAAGGATGGAGTATGGTCCAAGGACAACTGATACTCCTTCTGCCCCATCACCTCCTCCAACACCAGCTCCTGTCCCTGTCCCCCTTCCACCTTCAGTACCAGCACCTGTTCCTATGTCAAAGGTCCCAGCAAATATCACTCGTCAGAATAGCAGCTCTAGTGACAGTGGTGGCAGTATTGTGCGAGATGGCCAGAGACACAAACAGCTTCCAGTCGACCGTAAGTTTCCTGGGGCAAGTTTCCTCTGCGTTTAAAAAGTAGGGGGACAGAAATGAAGTACTGTTTACTATTGGTTGTGCTGGTGTGAAATAGTGCTGCCTATTAACAGTAGTCATTCAATGCTTGCGTGGTACTTCACAGACTGTGGGAAACCTCACCTAGATTTATATCCTCTGAGTAATTCCTCTAAAAAGCAGGAGTCTCCTCTCTGTTAACATTCACACGTCTACATGTTCCATTACATTCTGGTGTTTGAATGCTGACTCTAGAGACGGACATATTGGAGTTTGTGCAGGGAAACATCACTTATTGGCCATGTGACCTTCAACAACTTAGTAATCCTCTGTGTTTTCTTCTGAAAAATGGGGCAAAATTAACAGTATCTGCTTCATAAAAAAAGTGTGAAGGTTGGTGAGATAATGCATGCAAGGAATTTCATGGATAAGCATGGAGTGCAATGGTACTTAACTCGGGCAATTTTGCTCTCCTTGTCACTGGGGACATTTGATGTTTGTCTGGAGACACTTTTTTTTTTTTTGTCACAGTTGTATGCTACTATTGGGCAGAGCTTACCTGTTAAGCATCATCCTGCATTGCACAGGATGGCCCCCTACAACAGCATGATTTGGCCCAGAATGTCAGTGGTGCTGAAGTTTAGAAACACTGATCGATTTTGATTGATGTCTGACACATTATAAGCAGTCGATCAATAGTTGCTGCCACTGTCATCATTGTTATTGCTATGACCATGGTTTTTCTGCTTCTCTTCCTATTTGCTATTGTGAAATACACATACGTAGTTACACAAGCATAATGTAATCACTAGCTAATAGCAATCTCAGATTTACCCTTGAAATTCAGATTTCATGTGATTTAGATTTCAACTTCATATTTTGATCAATTAAGTTTGATTTTTATTAGGATGGTGTCTATGAAAATAGTATTTAAATAAACTGAAAGAAAAGATACCATGGCCAACTTTGAATTATCTTTGTCAGTGTTGAGGGAGAAAAGTGTAGATATTTTGAGAACTGAAGAAAAATCTAAGACAGCTTTTATTTTGCCTTTTTTGGGATATACCTGTATAATTTAATGTCCAAATTATGTTTTTTAAAAGTATTGTTAACTTTGCTTTACCTGCGCTTGTTATATAAAACTAGAAAACTAAAGCCTAGAAAATATTTGGTACATCCTCAATACGATAAAAGTATGTCAAGGGCAAGTACATGTGTTTCTGTAAAATTTTGGCCTATCATTCTATCAGTATAGACCTCTCCTGAGTTCTGCATTCCTTTTTTCATATAAGTATACTATTGTTATATTTATCAATATCTTCCCATTTCTTTCAATGCTATTTGTATTGTTGGAAATGCAAAGATTTCCAAGTTGGTCTTTGTACCAAATCTCATCTCTGACATACAGATGCGTATAATGAACAATATCCTATAGCTGAGATTGACCCTAAGATTCATGTTCTAGACTTAATTCCTAAAACGTCCCTCTCATTTTTATCTTGCTTTTTCATCTCAGTCTATCATAGCCACATCTATTTAGTTGTGATTATTCTTGCTAAGTTAAAAATAATGACAATAAGACACTAAAACTATTACTGTTTAACTGTTCTAGAGTTCTAGTTAAATGCAATAAACACAAGGCTACTTTTATGTATTACTTTCTATTTCAAGGTGTAGTTTATTGAAAAAACCTTATTCATATCTTGAGCTTACCAGAAAACTAAAAGTAAAATTTTAAAAAAGCAGTTAACCATGCAGCAGAAACAATTGCATGTATGAGTGTGAGTGGGTAATTGTGTATGACTAATAAAAATGTAATATGCTACTAAGTTTTTAAAAATATATGTGGATTTTTTGGAAAAGATATTTTTTTCATAGATACTAAAAAAAAGTTTGAAAATGAGAAAGTTCTATAAATAGTTTGTTAATTTCCCTAGGGGAAAGTTTCCTCTTGGAAATACTGTTGGTTCCTTTATTCTTCCCACAAGCTTGTAGCATTTACCTCCTGGATACGTCAGCACAGTCATCTTTGACGCTGTGGCAGTCTTTTTTTCAGGCCTGGGATCAGAGTTCATAGGCATTTAGGCCCTATTTGGAAGAACTTGTGGGTTGGAACAGTTTGTTCTTTGTCCTACTGGAAGAAACTAAGAATAACCTAATGGGAAAGAGGCATAGTTTGGATACTTTTTAAAGATAGAGAATTCTCCTGATAATTGTGACTCATCATTTTCAAGTTGTTTTTTTTTTTGTGAAGGGGTATATGTCTTTCCCATAAACGTAAAATAACTAGGGGAGAAGGATAGTAGATACGATTATTAAAAGTAGTTTCTGTGACTTTGACCATAAAATAGCCCTGAGCTGGAAGTCGATACATCCAGTGCTAGGTAAATTCCACTTGTAATTAATAATGTGACTTTGACAGATCACTTCTCTGCTTTTGGCCTCCCTGTTCTTATTTGATTATTTAAGAGGTTTGTTCATGATAATTTTCAAGGGCTCTGGTCATTGGAAAA
>RJWT010013670.1:0-20000 GCA_004365215.1 Cuniculus paca | reverse complement strand
GCATTTTCATTCAATTTATTTTTGGTAAATTGTGACCATGAGAGGGCAGGAGAAGTAATGAGAAAACAATAGACTATAATCCAGATACAGTAAATGCTCAGGATTCTTAACTTCTGAAACTAGAACAACCTGATGATACACAAAATTATTCTGTTTTCCTGAGTTTGAAGTCATGTGTTTTAATTCCAATGCATTTTATTTTCATTTAAATATATTCAGGGCTTACTTTTATAGATTTTAAGATCTGTAAGACAATTAGAACTTTGTAGGACAGCACTTCCTCCTACAAGGCATATTTTACATATACAATTTTGGAATTCTCTGCTTCAGTGCCCTCTTCACAGATTGATATGTAATGTGTGAAATGCTTAATAATGTCATCAAGGAGATTTATATGTTTATTTATGTTTTACAGATAAGAGACTTAACCACGCAGAATTTAAATGACTTGACTGTTGTGGTTAGCATTCTGCATTTGGAAAAATTCATATTGTTTTCTAAATTGGTTTAAATGATTTTTCTTTCATTACCTTTTGTGAATGAGGTTTTTGGCTTAACCTTGAGAAGGCAAGCATGATTTTTTTGTTTTTTTGTTTTTTGATTTATCATCTTTGCATCCCAGTTTTGACCAGCTCTCTCATATTCACAATTTACCAAATATAAATTGAATGAAAATGTGTAGATAGATGAGTTAATTTCCTTTATTTTATTCAAATCTATTAGTTTGGAAAAATTCTTAATATCCGAGTATAATAATTATGTTTGTACAGGAAGATCTACACATGTTTTATGTAAGTTATTCCATAGCAAAATTAGTTTTCTTTTCTAATTTTGTTGGAGTATGACACTGATAACTTAGGGATTTAATATCCATTCCCATGGTTTCATTAATTACCATATGACTACCTTGAATATTTTACTGTTCATTCTAAGTAATGTTTTAAAACCTCTTCTCAAAAGTAAATTGCTATGAATGAACATAACTATCTCTTTTGCCCTTCACTTAACCTCTTATATTTCAGATGCTTGGTATTCTCTTGATGAAAGGAAATAAAATTTATATTAGTGTAATTTCTCTTCTTAGTATATTTAATCTCTTGTTAGCCTTGTGGCAGCATCTTCCCTTAGTGGCAACACCCTCCTTGAACCTGCTGTGGCTCTGTTGGCTCTCTAGGAAGAACAAGTTCTGGCATTTACTCCATCTTCATATTCAAGGAACATGGAGTATTAGTTGAATTCTCAATCAGGAAGTATGTTTGACATTCCACTGTGCTTTTAGTACAAATTCTGAGTAATATGTGTCTCGGACTGTGGAGGGAAGGAAACAGTTCTGAAGAACAGCAAAGTCATTGCAGTCAGGTCTTGAGTAGCCAGCTGCAGTGGTATCACTGACCTTATGCCCAGACTTCGCGACTTGCAGAGACACTGTTCTCATCTTTTTGTCATTTGTGTGCTCCTAAATAGAAACATAGCCAACAGTTTTCTGTGGGAAAGGTGCATCCCCTAGTTACCTTGCTTGATGTTTTGGCTAACACTATACCATGTTCCTTTTTAGACCTACAAAGATTTCATACAACTTTTTCTTGCCTGTTCCTGACATACATTGTGGGGCATCTGGCAGATTTTATTTTTCCTGTTTGCCATTATTATCACCTTACCACAGGACATTTTTACCCCAGGCTAGATTTGATAATAGCAGCATTGCTCCCAATTCTCAGTCCCTCCTTGAAGTTATTCCCAGACTTTTCAAAACAATATCTTGTGTGATAATTCTCTGCCTTTGGAAGTACAGTGTCTCCCAAATGACTTCCACGTCAGCTCCAACATCTTTAGCCCACCTCGCATACATCTGAAGAGAGGTTAAAAGATGTGTTTTACTGAAAGTTGTCTAGAAATAAAGATTTTCTAATAGACTGTGTAATCCATTCATCAAACCTTTATGAAGAATATGTTGTGGGCCATTATCTCTCTTGGAGAGATATTGGCTGTATATAGACAGGTAAGATGGCTTACCCTGAGCTTAGAGTATGGAAGAGAAGAAAGACATAACTATATTTTACAATATAAGCCAAATAGTGTGTGCATGTGCATGTATGTGTACAGGTGATAGATTTTTCTCTGAGAAAGATGGTCCCACAAAAGAAGTTTGCAGTCGTTACAGTGATTACAATGAGTTATTAGAAAAGAGGCCAATTCATTGTTGAAGAACTATTCATAGTTCACGAACTTAATTTGCTCTTCAGTTTTGGAAAAGATGGCCATGTTTGTATTTATGTGGGAAGGATGACCATGGTTGTGTTTGTCATCAGATGCAGATTTTGCAAACCAAAGAAAACTGTTGCCTAATGTTTTCTGTTTGACAGCCAAATTGTTTGTAATCAAAAACTTTTTTTTAATTTGTTTTGGTTTTTGTTTGTTTGTTTGTTTTTTCTTTTTGAGGTGGGGCTCACCATGCAGTTCAGGCTGGTGTTGAACTCTCTTTTAGCCCAGGCTAGCCTCAAACTAAAAGTGACCCTTCTATCTCAGCCTCCTGAGTACTAGGATTATAGACATGTGCCACCACCCCAAGCAATAAAAGCATTTGTGAACCTAATAACACTATATAGTATTTTCTAGATGTAGTAGACAAAAAACTTCAAAGGTCATTCTAGACAAAAGAGTAAAACATGTTTAATGTCAGTCTTGAAACCAAGGGACAGGTTTAATGGAATTGAAATCAACAGGACTGTAAAAGTAGAGGGAAGTGACAAGGATAAGTATTGGTTCCCTGTTCCCTAGAAAAAGGATCATCATGCATTTTCTATGTTAAGAATATGAAATATAAAAGTAGAAAAGATAGGGAAAGTTGGCTGAAATAGTTTTGTAGGGTGCTGACTGAGCAATCATATTTAGGTAGATGAACATTTTAAGTAAGAATTGAAGGCCAGGATTATTTTTAGTCTCACGGTAGTTACGTTGCTTATATGTCAACCTTGAACTTTTGGGACTTAAATTCATTTACTTTTAGTAAAATTTGTTTTCTTTTTCTAAGAAAAATAGGATATAAGTTAGATTTAAATGCTTTTTTGGAGATAAAATAGCTCTTAGAAATTTTGCGTTTTGATGAGATGAGTTTAAATGAACCAAATGCAATCAAATGAACAGCCCTTAAAATACACTATGTGTGAAAAATCAAATCAAGAATGCTTAGAGCAAAACATTTAAGGCTTTATTATGTTGAAGCATTTGAAAAATATTCTAAATGATGAACAAATAGAATATGTGATCAGGTTTCATAATTTAATACTGACTTCTTCCTTTTTTATGAATGTATTTCTTTCTCATTGTACTTACAGTTTCCCAAAATATATGGTCCTTTAAAATGAGATTATTTAAAAATAGTATTGTTATTTTTAAAAGATATACTTTTTGTTTAAATATGTACAAAATCTAGAACATTTTTATAAGATAATACATATGACATGTGCATCCCAAAAGCCAATTGGTTATAATCTTTGAGAACTCTCTGAGGATATTTCAGGCTTACACTTTTATGTACACACAATACCTTTTTATAATGTATGTTTTAATAAAAAAGAGGTTTACACTATCCAGACAGAGTTTTATTCATGTATTTTTTGTAACAACAAATTTCCATTTAGGTTTTGAATTACTGTATTTAATGACTTAATAGTTCACTTACTTGTCCAAATACTTCCTTTGGATAAATTACTGAGTGGAACTACTGATTCAGAGAATATCTACATTTAAATTTTTGACACATTTTAATTATTAAATCTCTTCATGAATGACTTTTGTGTTCTTACCATCAGATGTGATTGTGAGTGTAGACTTTAACACTAGTTTTAGTTTGCAGACTCTTAACACTAGGGTTAATTTTTTCTTTATAATTGTTGCCAATTGTAGAAATCAAATTGATGATATCCTTTTCCTTATGATTTGATTACATTTAACTCTACATTAGTGATATTTATTTTTCTTGAGTTTATTCTTTACTTATTTTTATTTAGAGTTTCACGTTTATTTGTCAAAGATTTTTACAGATTACAGACATAACTCTGTCTTTGGTTGTTAATATTTTACTACTTGCTTATTTATCTCCGAATTTTCATATGTGTATGTGTGTGCGTTTTGGCATATTGAAATTTTAAAAATTTAGGAACTCAAATATATCATCTTTTTTGCCTTTATGTTTTATCCTTTCAAGCATAAGATTAGACTTATAAATGGAAAGCATTTATTTTTGTTGCCTTTCTTTCACTTGGAAGAAAGACACTGAGTCCACAAACTGGTGATAAATCTTTAGTTTTGAAGATATCCAGAGAACTGAAAAATCCTCTATCTCAGTTGTATAATTCAAGATTTACAATATGTAGTCCAATTTTTTAGGAAATAAATGATTATCTAGAAATGGCTGTGAGAGTCCATATTCAGTCTCAATATTTAACACTGAATAATTCTGTTTCTATCTCTACAGCTGCACCCTTTTCAAGTGATTGTATTCCTAATACAGTATGGAGTTTTAGTCTAATGTGCATTTTCTTGTTTATTTTTTCAACATTTATAAATAGCATGCCTCTTCAAATTTGATGTGTAAGCTATTCTGTAGGTTATTCTGTGAAGATCTAGCTTTCCCATTGTACTTTAAAAGCAATGCTGCAGAGGGAACCGTATATACAAAGGCACATAGACAAAACAGAACATGCTATGAGAGGAAACCACAAATTAAAATATGGTTGTAGAAGACAAGACAAAAGTGTGTAGAGTGAAAATTGAAGTTGAACAAGATTCAGCCCATTCATGTTCTCATAAATCCAAATGCACATTAAAGTAAAACTGTACTATATTAGGGATGCAATCACTTGAGTAAGGGAGACTGAACTTGATTATAAAGCAGTGGAACCAAGAGTTTTTTTTTACCAAGGAAAGCAGCACATTCAAGATTCACATTTTATGGCTGCAGTATACAAAACTGAATGGAAAGAGTGACCAGAGAGTAGCTACTGAGCTTGTGTGTTTTCAGGTATACAGGCAAGAAATGCAGATGCTTTCTTAGGCTGAAATATAGGACACGAGGGATCTAGAGGACACAAGCCACTTAGTACTTAGAGATGTGTATGTTTATATGTGTGTGTAGGGCATCGAGCAGGGGTCCATGGGGAGTGGGATTTATCACCTGGATAACTGGTTTATAGCAATGCCCATTCTCCTAGGACGCAAATACACGATAGTCATGACTAGCTCAATTTTGGATGTGTGGTGTCTATAAAAATGGGTGTGGAGCTAAGAAATTCGGGCTTAAGAAAATCAAGCAAACTAGTCAAGTCTGTGTGCATATGCACAGAAAATGAATTTTAAATCCTGGCAGTTATGGTATTAATAAGAATGTATTAAATAAGAGAAAGCCAAGGAAGAATACTGTGAAAGACTGACACTCAAAAAATGTTCTCAAAGAGCAAAGATGTAATTACCAGAGAGCTGGGTGAAGAGCCAGGAGGTCTTTGGCAGTCACAAGAGAAACTGGGAAATTATCTGAGGTATCTGATATATGGACTTGGCCAGAAGGATAAGGATTGTAAAGTGTTTTCTGGATTTGAACATGCAGAAGTCATATGCAGTCTTTTGTCTGAAAGAGAAAGAGATTTTGAAGACACCAGATGATGCCTTTTTTACCAAATAACCCTTCTTTCTTTAGTATTGATAGACGGTGAGGTAGAGGTGCAAGGCCAGGAATCTGAGGTGTATTGAACCTCATTTTCTTTCTTCTTGGTAAAGTAGAGGGCTTTCAAACAAAGGTAGGAGAGCTAGTAACCACTAAAGAAAACACTGCTGGATTTGATTATTAAAAATTAAAGTTTTAAATATGTCAAAAAAATCCTAAATAGAAATAAAAGATGAACAGTAAACTGGGAGAATATATTTGAAGTATATAAAAATGAATTAATTACTCAAGTATATAAAATTTGAAGGGGAAATAACTCAATTGACATATTGCCAGAGAATGTTGAAAGCAACAGTTTCTATAAGGGCAAAACCAACATAAAATATGTTTGACCCCAACATGAATTTTAAAATAATAGTATAATACCTCTTCTTATCTATCAGGTTGGGAAAAAACTCCAAACTTGCTAACATTCACTGCTATTGAAAATGTAAGGAAATAGGTGCCATATCTCTTATTAGAAGTCCTCATGATGTTAGCTTTATTGAAAGAGAAATCTTATGGTATCTTTAAAATATATGAGTACATTTTCTTTGAAACAGCTATCCTATTTTGGAAACCTGGCCAAGAACAAAAAATGCTGATATGTACAAGATGCACATCAAAATAAGTAGCAATATTGCATGTAGTACCAAAATACACAATGTGAACATCCATAATTAGTGAAAATAATAGAAAAAATGAACTACATGTACTATGAAAGAACAAATAAAAAGATGATTGGTTTAAGAACATAGCTTTTATAAAACAATCATGTTTCTGAATGCATAATCATAATTCGTAATGTATGTAATATATTCATTTTAATATATTAAACTGATAAGAACAGATATTACACTTGATCTTAGCCAAAAGGCTGAGAAGCAATTATTTTACTATAAAGGAAGTGAATTTATGCATATGTTTCTCAAATGTGTATAAATAATAGAAACAGATGAAAAACTGTTAATCAAATTTTTAACCATGGATACCTGGAATGGGTGGGAAATGTAGATGTCACCAATAGACCAGATAACATAAATCTTTATTAAAATATAAAAGTGCGAGCATCACTTTTGTCACTAAAAAGCATGAATGATTGAGATATCACTGAAATAAAAATGAATAAGTGACTTTGTAACAAAAAGATGGCAGGAATGACAGACTTGGTTGGAGTAAATTGGGACTAGTTGGAAGGTTGTTGCTAGGATGACCTTTAATAGGTGGAATTCAAATGTCCTATGATCCTTAAGCAGTAGATAAATATATATGCATGGGATGCTGAAAGTCTGCAAACTTCAAAGAGAGCTTAGAAGGTTTCCAGAATAGTTTCTGTACTGGCCTGATCTAAAGAAGCAGTGTTCTTCCTTTGTATGTCTGGAGTAAAAAGTATGTATGCTCTGAGTCGAATTGTTGGGTGCTTAGGTTTTAAAGTAAATCTGCATATCATTTTGTAGGGTTCCTCATTTGAATAAGTAATCCAGACCCCATACCTTAGGATTCATTCTCTGTTTTGGAATCTGCCTAGGGATATAAAAATTCTAAAATTAGGAAACAGAATGGCCAAAAAGTGAGAAAATTACAAATAAAATTAATGGAAATGAACCTGAGAGACATGGACATTTAAAGGATAATTTTTAGATATTGTATATTTATTTCTAATAAGATATACATGAAATATTTCCTTTTGTTGAATATAGATAGTTTTATTAAGGAACTTAACAAACACATATTACAAATGTAAAGGGAAAATACTTGGGGACAAGGGGAATAGCAACAGCTATTTTTGCTCATTTGTTTTTAGGTTACATACAGTTTTGTGAAGATAGTTGTACAGCCACTATAACATGGTAGATTTTCCCTAAATATCTTAAATAAATGGATAACTCATATATGTCTATGTATCAAATATTGTGGATCATCGACTCTTTCACACTTTTATTTCAATATATCTAGTAGTATTTTTCTAGGTAGGACATTATGTGGTTAAATAAGGAACTTTGAAAGGAATATTTCAGTGTTTTAACTCCTGTAAAAATGATATTTCCCCCATGAATCAATCACTATCTACTGACAGAGTTGAAAATGTCTGTCTACAAAGGGACCATCAGGATAGTAATTTGGATGCTTTGACAAGCATGCCATTTCATTATCTTCATTCTGCAGATGACAAAACTGAGCAAGAAGAGATTAAATGGCTCATCCTGGATCACAAAGCAAATGAATATCAAAATTTAGTTTCAAGTCTTGTGCAAGCCTTAGCTATGTTCTCTGTAGCTATGAATTTTTTCCGTGAGTGTTAAGTATTTATTCTTCATTAGTACATAAGCATGCAGAGTTAAACCTAAGTTATTTAAGATTATGCAGGAGAGCATAGTAAATAACAGTAAGTAGTTTAAAACATGTTTTTTTTTTTCTTTTGGAAATGTGGACTTCTTTAGCATGACCCATTGAATGCCTAGGCTATTTTCAGATCTTGTTTGAAAATCGTGCATATAATCAAAGACACTTATGGGACAAATAAGGTAATTCATAAAGGAGCTAATAGTGGGCAAGGTCTAAAGCAAAGGGGCCATAATTCAGGTTGGCTAGCAGGAAGATAATTTCTTCTACAATATAAGGAAAGATGGACCGATCCAGGCAGAGGACAGGAAATTTGGAAGGGGTGAGAAGAGGATTCGTCCTGACTGATAACTTCTATTTTCTCAGTGAGTAGAAGAGGCTTCTAGGGGTTTGAGTTTGTTAGGTTGACAGTTTATAGGTTAAGATGATAATGCTGTTATATATTACTATTTGGGTCCCTGTAGTCATCTGCAGACTTACTGAGTTTGTAAGAGGAATGAACACCTGTAGCAAGTAACTTTAGGGTCACATATAGCCTTAGTGAAGTGATGGTGAACTTTTCTTCTATTGGTCTTTATTTAATCATATATTTTTCAGTGTTTATTCTTTATCTAACCAACCAAATACTAAGATTGTGCCACAGAGAAAAAAAAATATTTTTATATAATATATATATTCTCTGTTTATTTTGGGTACAAATATACCTGGAGACATAACCTGTATAATCTGAAATATTGCTATATATCTTCCCATTTAACCAACATCCTAGTACCTGCTGAAGCCAAGTTCTGGAAACATAGGTCCTTGTTTTCATGGTGCTTATCACAATTAACTGGTCGACAAGTAATTCTATATGAAAACAAAAACAGGCAGAAAGATACTCAGTGTGGTATAAATTTAGTTCAGGTCATCACAGAGGAAGTAACATAGAAGCTGAGGTCTAAATGACAAGGTGGAGGATGGCCCAGAATTTTAGGCTGGTGGAAAGAGTAGGGTTGGAGGCCTTAAAGCAAGTTGTGATGAAAAGCCCTACTGTGTTCAGAGGGCTTAGTAAGTGAGGAGAACAGGAGATGAGAACAGGGAACTCAAGGGTCCTAGCACATGCATGGTCCTGTGACTTTGGGAAAGAGCTTATATTCAGTTTAAGAAAAATGAGAATCAACTGAAAAATCTTAAGTGGAATTGGATCTAATCTCAATTCAAATTTGAAAGGTCCTTCTTGCTATTGTATGAAGAATTAATTGTGAATCGTAGGAATATGTTGCAGTGTAGGCTGCAGAAGATAATAATACCTTTGACCAAGAGGTAGCTTCAGAGAATGACAAAATGGATGAGTTTTGGGCACACTAAGAAATAAGAAAGTAAATAAGACTTGTTGATTGACCAGATATAACAGGCACATTGAATAGTTAAGGATGACTTCTAGGATTTTTTTTTCTTTTTTATTTATAATAGTTCTCATTAAGAGTACTATCACATAGTTATCACTTAATTGAATGTCTATCAGCCATCTTAGAGCACCTTTTTAATGCTGCTTTATAGATTATGAGGCCTATCCCCTACAGGACGAATTTCATCATCCAGCTGATGAATTGTGAAACTTGGAGAAGAACCCAGAATACTCAGGAAGGTTTAGATCCTGGTTCTCATCCATTAAGCCACATTGGCCATGACCAGATATGGACAAAGGAAATGGCTACACATTAGTCCCTGTTCCTTCTTTTCTCCTGAACTCAAGTGGACCAAGCACTGATACCTGGGCTTAACCCAGAGAAAATATGTATAAGTTCTTAGATATTAACAGAAACATTTTTCTTTGCTCTCTCGTCTTCAGACTTAGAGATGAGCAGCAGCTTTGTAGGCAGGAGATCTTCTGATATAGCAACATGGGCTGGTGTAATGGTTGACATGTGTAAATTTGAGATGTTTAGAAGCTTAACTAAGTGATTCAGCAGTTCTATATCCTAGGGTGTAGAGAACATGCCCTCGGATGACTGTTTACTCTCTATGATGTTGTAATGGTTGACTCATTGTATCAACTTGAGAAGTTTAGAAGTTTAAGTGACTCAGCACTAGCCCAGGGTCCTCACTTTGTAAACATCCTGAGTGTGTACAAGAGCAGGGCTATACCTGTTCTAGTGCGGGCAACCTGCTTAACAGTATAAGGGAGGAAAAGAGGCTTGCTCTCCCCGCTTTTTTTGCTCTTGTTGCTTTTTCTGTCTTTCACTACAATAAATGGTTGCCTCTCAGCCCTGCCACCCTGCCTTGGAGCCAGCTGATTACAGACTGAAACCTCCAAAAACTGTGAACTAAAAAAACCTTTCCCTCTTTAACTTTGGGTGTTGAATATTTTGTGCCAGCAATGAGAGAAATGTAATTAAGACAGCTGGGGACTGTCTTCAGATTGAAAAGGTCTTCTTTCTCGTAGATGCTAAAATAATTATACCACTGATTTCTCTTAGTTCATTAAAGAGAGCAGTTTGTGCTTATATTGTTTGGTTGATTATGCATGCATATATCTTATAATCTGATCAACTACTTTGAAGATAACAATACATAATATATTGACCATTGTCAATTTCTTATTACCTTGTTTTTGAAATTCTGTCTTTGTTTTTATTGGTTTTTTTCCTCTGTAAAATAAAAATTCCACTCAAAAAGTTTTTTAACTTGAGTTTACATGATATGTATTATTTGAGGTTCTGAAGTTAAATATCAAGTTAAACTTTCTAAGATTTTTATTGTGCTCCAACACCAAGAATAATCATATCTTAATGAAATCACTCATCTTATTGAAATGCTTCCTTTGAAACCTAATTATAACTTCTTCATTAGTGAATATGGTATGTGAAAGAAATCACTGTTAATGTAGTTGACAAGTTATGTCTTTCCTTTTTCTGTCATCATATTGATTGAGAATGAAATACATATAAATGAAAATAAAACTGTAGTAGCAGTGGTCTGAAATGTTAATCGAGTTTGCCATTTATTTGACAACTCATTTTATATGAAAGAAAGCTGAGTGTAGAAAATTTAGTCATGCTCACAAACTGATCACAACAGTTTGACTAACTTCGATCATTAGAGGCTTTGTTTATATTCCTTAACTATTTTTTCTCATATATGAGAATTAGCCTCTTGTTTAATTTCTATTTCTGTTAACATTGCCTATCAAAAAATATCATTGAGATTTATGTTGCCTGTGGTTAAGAATATTGGCAAAGAATAAAAAAAGGTTGAAGTACAAAAATTTTAAAAAATAATTGCCAATATATAAGAAAAGCCATAAAATATATCTTATATGCATAGCTTTGCAATGGTCTTTGTTTTTTATATAATCCAAATAACTAAAAGACCTTAAGAGAAGATTTCACTTTTACCAGTGATTCCATTAGAAAAATGACTTAACTGGGCTGAGTTTGAGTGTTTCACAAGTAGCCTGTAACTATCTTTGGGAAAAACTTCGAGGCTTTCTTATGAAGTACTATTCCAGAATAGAGGTGAGCCTGCAGAATAAGAGTACCTTGACTTACTGGATATCATTTACTCCTACAAGTGGCATGGCAGGGACTGGGGAAGACTGTGCTAGTCCACATTTTGATTAAACATAACCCCTTCCCCTGGATCAGTTCAATGATTTCTCACAGTCTATGCCATATGTAGTACTTCAAAATATAACAATAGCATTTTCATTTGATAGTGAATTTCTTGGTTACACAGAAGTTTTAATTTCAAAATGTTCATATAACATCAACTACCTTTATAAAGTGGAAAAACTCCTAATTACATTTTTAACCACGGAAAATATAAATATTTACCCAAGAATCAGAGAAAATATGTGAAACAGTAATGGAAAAATCTGAGTAGTTTGAAATAATGAAGGCTGTAACATAAATGATATTTTTGATGAGATGCTGCATAATAAAACCTGTTACTAATGATGACATAATTTTCACTATAGGAAAAATGATATTTGGTTATCAGATCACCAAATAAACCTTTGTAATGAAGAATGCTGATCTAAAGAATATACTTAAAAATATGTATTTGGACGCTATGTAATGTATAGATTTTCATTATGGTAATCATTCTTAGTCAAAACTTAATTTTTTTTTAAAGTAACTAGACACCAGTTATAGATTTTGCTGCTCTTGAAGGTTCCTATATGGTTTGAGTTTTCATTATTTGTTGACATTCTTAAAAATTAAGACTAGGGGGAATATAGTAAAGCCTTTGTGGTATGGTGTCTTTGGGGAGTTCAGCAAAAGTAAAGGTACCGAAAAAGTTGCTATTGTTAAACAGCACCTTCACCCAGGCCTTTGACATTCAGGATTAACACCTGAATGACTAGCGGAGCTGCTGGGTAAGTACAGACTGGTGGTCCCTGGCCAGGTACAGCTCACCTTGGGTGGCTGCAACAGAGAAGTGGCAGGGAACAAAAATCATTAGACCAGACCCCGGGAAGCTTGTGGCATACAAAAAGGACGAGGGCTTCTGATTGCAATGTGTAGTATTTGTTCAGCTGTCCTACAGTGGTGACAACAGTGATGTGTTGCAGCAGAAATTATGGGATTAAGTGTAATTGCAGCCTTTAGCATTAATTTTAAACTCCTCAGAATTTTCCCAAACTGGAACTTCTTGGAAGATTTTCATATTGGGCAAAACAAATTATTCTGTTTTCTGTTCTCTTGATTTCTGTGATGGCAATATTAGAAATTTTCCTGAGGATGAGCAGAAGCATATTCATTACACTAATGCAGTGGAGACCGTGCCTTTCTGTATACTATTTAGACATTATAAAAAAAAAAAACCCATGTTGCTTAAATTAAGTCTCTTTTCATCTGCTGCATATCATCAGCTGAAGCAGGTGTTCATTTTTCTTGGTCCTGAATCTTGTGAAGGTCATCTCAGTACCATGTCTCATATTTTCATTTTGCCGGATGACCCTATTGCTCAATTTACCTCAGAAAATCTTGTGTATTCTACTTTACTTTAGCTATAGTAACTAAAGTTTCAACAGGATGCACTAGAGGAAAAAAAGAGTTCTGCCAAACTAACATAGACACATTTACACATACAGAAAATTTAAGTAGTTATCTCTATACTTCCTCTGCCTACCTCTAATTGCCTCTGATCAAAACTGCTTTCAACTTGAGTTTCCAAGAGATTTCACAGAGAATTTATGGTAAATAAAGACTTTCATATTCAGTGAAGCTGGAATCCCCCTCGACAAGTTATTACAAGTATTTCTCATCTATTTCTGAATAATAAATCACCACAAACTTACCTAACAAAAAACACATTTATCTTCTCACCCTTTTTGTGGGCAAGTGAGCAGCGAGAGCCTGCCATTCACTGCTTCCAGTGAACTGTGGGCTACCATTTTGTTTTTACTCAACCAAATTATATCTTCAAAGTTTTGCTTTTTTTTTTTTTAGCTTTATTTACCTCCTTTGTAGTTCTGTGGCATCTTTTATGTTGTATTTGGAGAGAGAGTTGTCTGGGTTGGCTTCACATCTTCCAGGGGAAACTAACTTCACATTTTTTACAGCTGTCAATAAGTATTTACAGCAGCATCGGCTTATCTGATACTGGTTTATAGCCTTATGTAAGCCCCTTTCTTTTCCTCAGTTTTCTACAGTTTTCAACTGTATCCATGTAAAACTGTATTCATATAAATTAACGTCCTTTTCATTTATGAGAAGTCCTCAGCATAGCAGTCTTGAATTCTTATTAACTTATAATTTTTTTGACTTACATTAAAAGTGCTTCTTTTTACTAGTTCAGTTTTAGTTTTGAATTTAGCTTTCAAGAAAATTTAATTGCAAAATTTCAATGGAATAATGTTTGTAGATCAAATTATGAAAGTATTGCTTCCTTACATTTTCAACTAATTGTGTGACACTGATATAATTTTTAGAAAAATGACATCTTGAGTATATTTGAAAATACAAAACAGTGAGCCATCCCAGTAACAGTTTCTTTTAAATTCAGTTGACACCTATTACTAGTGAAAAGCAGTAGAAAAGATTATAATTGAATAGTGTTTAACAGCTTTTCTTTCCCCAGATAATTAGTATAAAATTCTCTCCAATTTTTGATATTAAATAATTTCATTGTTGAATGAAACTACTCAAAAGATTTTTTTTTTTTAGCTTTTGAATTAGGTGTCCCTGTAAAAATCTTGCTTTAAAGAGTATTTTAATATTTTGGTTAGAAATGAAGTCATTTTACCATTGAGCTACATCTCTGTCCCTTTTCACTATTTATTTATTTATTTATTTATTATAAAGAGAATAAAACAAAGCAGAACAGAGTTAAACACAACAAAACATATCAGAACAGAACACTGCACGCAATATAGGTCTTCAAAACGTACTGATAGGAGATTAACAATGGCCACTCTATCACCTTATTTTTGCGGCAAGTGTTTTGCTAAGTTGCTCAGGTTGAGCTCAAACTTATAATCCTCCCACCTCAGCTGTTGTCAGTGTTGTAATTATGAGTGTGCACTATCTCTGATATACTTTAAAATGATACCATCAGAATTTATTTAAAATATTTATTTTATATTACTCTGGAGGTCATTTTAAATTCATCCTTATGTAAATACCTATAGTTGTTACTGACTTGTGCAAGTCATTTATCGTGTGTTTGCTATGTGAGCCACATTCTCAGCTCTACACGAGTCTGTGAGCCTGTCCTACTTGGTTCTTCTCTGCTTGTGGCTGAAAAGCCTATCAAAAAGAGAATCCCTTGCGTATAAAAGGGGATGAGTAAATGACCTCTGAGTTGGATATATAGTATGTGTAGCAGAGAATCCTTCTTTCTACAGAGGCCTCTAGATAAGTTCTTCCATTTCCCCTGTAGCTCATCCATTGTTCTTCTGGAATTCTTTTCCATTATTAGAAAACTATGTTCATGTTTCCCATCTAATTTTAGAACATCTCTGCCACCACCTGGCCTTAAAGTACATATACCTCAGGTTGAGGTAGTAAGATCATCTTACGCTTTCCCAGTGCTATACAAATTATCACTTCTATTTCTCTTTTGAAAGTATTTTAGTTTCATAACATTTGGTTCTATATGCTGTCTCCCATATTGTGTGATCATATATTAACCTTTCTTGTCCTTCTCCCTTTTTCACTCACCCCACCTAAAGATTTTTATCCCCGCCTCCACCTCACTGTTTTCTGCTCCAATGTCTGTAAGTTTTCTTAGGAATTCATAAGTTACATGAAAATCCCCTCAGTAACCCCAGTCTTGGTTCTTTACTCATCTTAATGAGTTTTTCTTCTATGCTATTTTAACTGAACACTCTCAGTGTAAGAGTCAAGGTAGATTTTATTCACCTCCAAATTACAAAACTCAACACTTTCATCTTAAACAGTAGTTCTTGGGCTGGCAGAGTACTTAGTCCATTAATTCTCACAGGAATGCTGCTTTGGCCTACACTGAGATTCATTCATTACTTGCCTTGCTCTTTCTCCTTAGCAGCCCTTCCTCTTATTCTGTCTCAATGCACCCCAGATTCTTAAATTCCTCCTTTAATTTATTTTTTTTCCAGTTGCTCCCCTCTTTTTTTACTGAATTTCTAAAGTGAATGCATAATTTTAAATGACTTTGGAGACCATGCTTTTGTGTTTTCTTTGAAGATTTAACTTTTCTTCTTTTGTAGTAAATAAAATTGAGATAAACAAAGGACAGCATAAAGTCATAATAGTGCTTTTTGTTATACTCAGGTTTCCAAAGGCAAGCTCCATTTTACAGTTTTTCCTTGGTTCTCAGGTCTCACACTCGCCTAACCCCCACTTCCTCTTTTCTGTAACCTAATTACTTTGCCTTATATTTCACTGAAATTTAAGAAGATAAGAGAGAGTACTCCCTCTTTCTTAAGAAACTCCTCATCTTTCTTGCTTTCAAATGCCAAAACTTCCTCATGTGCTCAGGACCCCTAGCTGTTTGCCTTATTGAAAACAGTTCTCAGTCAGTCAGTTACCTCCTAAACTTCCTCCTCAATTTTTCTCTCTCCTGTCTCAGCCTCCTTGACCCCATTCGCTTCTTCACCCCTTACCTATTTTGTGTTTCCCATGTGCTCTTTGTTCCCGTAAGGTCGTCAGTGTCACCAGTACCTTTGGGTGTTGCTGAACCCAGTGAGATCCTTCTCCATCCTTGTCTTTCTTAACCTGTCACCAGTATCTGGCACTGTTCATCATCCCCTCCATGCTTCATCATTCTCCTTCCTTGGCTCTAAGAATTTACTTTTCTTTCTACTTCTATAATCCTTTCTGCTTCACTGCCTTTTCTGACTCAAATCAGACCAACTGCTAAATGTTGAAGTTACTCATAGCGTGACACTGGATCTTTCTACCTTCTCTTTCCCATGGTTTAAAAACCATCTATATGCTAATAATGCCTGAATTTATATCTCCAGCTTGGCTCTTCCCTCAGTGCTCCTGTCTCGTTTATCCAAATTACTTACTTGATAACTCCATGTAGATGTTCTCAAACATCTCAGTGGCTTAGGTGCCTCCCTGGCAAGTTCAAAGTTGTGAGTTCTATCCCAGGTACAAAAAAAAAAAAAATCAGAAATACAATAGTAATTTTTAAGGAACAAAGAAGCTTCTGAATAGTTTATTTAGAAAAAATATTTTTCATTCTCATTCTTCGTTTATAACATTTTCTTGTAACCCTTGTAAATTTTTAATGCTCTAACAAAATTCCTTAGGTTCCATTTAGCTTGTTGTAGACTGGAAGTTGGGTATAGTGTATAGACATTGATGTGATCGGTGGTGTTTATGCCTGAAAGAATTAGTGTATACTTCTGCACTTTGTATTCCCAAATGCATATGTCTATTAATTTGCTATTTGGAGTGTTTCACCTGGCAGTCCTGACTCTTAATAGAATCTTATCTGAATACATGTCCCACAGACTTCTTTGAACAATAGAATACTTAGCCTATTGTAAGTATCAAATCACTAGAGAACCAAAGGAGACAGTGATAACGTTTGGAAATTACATACCTATGATAATTAGCTAACATACTTTGTCTAAGATATTCTCTCAGTTTTAGTCCTAGAGATTTGTGAAGTAGAGACAAGAAAGGTAAAAGTAGACACCAACCAACCCAAGGTCTCTGTGGCAACAGTCTTCTACCTGCTATTTGAGATCTGAAGTCAACTTCAACATCATATAACATTCTACTTGGCTGCTGTAGCTTCCTAACATGGCATGCAAGAAAGTATTTACAGTATCCAGAATACTTCTGAATCCCACTACTTCCTTATTTATCTTTGTAACAACTTGAAATGGTGTGATATTGTTGCTTTTCCACTGGAGACTCAAAATCTCTTGCTTAGGACTTAACATATTTTAATAAACTTCAGGACCATCTCTCCTGCATTGGGTCCTAGAACAGACAGTACGCTGTTCAGAATTTACATCTTCCTGATAAGTCTTTAACCAACAATGGTAAGGATGGTTACCTGATAATATGCAATAGTCGGACTTTCTTCGCATTCATCTTTTACTCTATTTGTTTCTTCCTTAGCAGAACACTTCTGGGCTATTCAGCCAAAGACAGATTTCCTTCTCCCTAAAGGCTGATATTACAGATGATATTTTATAGTCATCTGGCTACATATTATGTATTATTATAGTTCTTATTTTAAGCTTTATACTACCTCTATCACTTGAGAAACCTTAACCTACTTATACATTAATCTTTTTTTTTCCTATACGTTAATCTTTACTTTCTATTTGTGGTGATATTATTGGGAACTATCAACTAAAATTTTACTGTTGTGAACTGTCAAAAAAATGACAAAACATTAATTTTCTCTCCATTCTTTATGCATTTCTTTTTGTTTTATATTAAACCCTGTGAAATAAATGACCTCATCAATTTATTATTAGTTTTGCCTTTCTACCACCCCACTTCAATTATTATTTCCTAAAGGACGGGACTCTGGTTTCATTCATCTGTGGTATTTAATAATAAAAGTTGAGCAAATAAATACAAAATTATGCATATCATTTTGTCTGGAGGTAACATTTTGGGAGCATTATTGATTTTTTTTATAATATCCAATAAATACAAAACTGTCAAGCTTTTTAAAAAATTTCTCAAAGCAGACTTAATGTAAGGTCTCCATTAATCAGTGTGGGCTTCTAGGAGAAATTAAGATGGACTAAATGACCTATAAAAAACAGAAAAATATTCCTTATCGTTCTGGAGGTCGGAAATCTGGGATCAGGTACCAGCATGTTGATGAGGGCCTTCTGTGTTGCAGACTGCTGCCTTCACCTTGCGGGGAAAAGATGTACTGGCTTTCTGGTACTTCTTTTAGAAAGCACTAATCCCATTCTGGACTCTTCTGACTCAGTCACTTCCCAAAGACCCTATTTTGAAGGATAGAAGTTCAACATATGAATTTGGGATGAATATAGATATTGAATACATAACCTTCTCTGGGGATGGTTGGATGGAAAACCTTTGTTTTAGATGACAAAGAATCATGCACCTCTTGTGGAGGAATACTGTGTACTTTTCTTAGCCAAAGGACCGAGGGAGTGAGAGTACGGTAACCTGAGAGGTATTTATTAAAGGCCATTTTGTAAATGTTACATCATATTAACTTGAAGTGATTGCCAAATGAAATAATCCATATGATAACCTTTCTTTAAAAGTTTGAGACATTATTGTTCTTACTCATCAAGAAATTTACACCTAAGCTCATTAGAACTAAAGCTGAAATAGCTTTCAAATTTAAATGTCTTTAAGTGAGGATAGCTATCCTTCCAAAGGGAATCAAATTGCATTAATCTGTCTATGTGCATTGTATTAGAATCTACCTAACTAGTATTTACAAAGCAAATAAAGTAGTATTTGAACATTAGTAATTTTTAGAGAAAAATAGAGTTATATACTTAACTAGAGAAGTTTATATTTTGGGGGTCAGTTGTATTTTTTTGATTGATCTTTGTGTTTTGATATTGAGATACAATTTCCTATCAGAGAATGAAAGTAAAGATCAATAATAAGTATTTTTATTTTGTGGATGTTACAAAAAAACACCCATCAGAGTTTGTAGGATTGCCCTCCAGTGACATGACAGAGGTCAGTGATATTTCAGCACTGTCACCATCAGGTTCTTTCAGTCAAGCCCAATGAGGAATGGTAGGAGAGTACTGGGTGTGGGTTCAGGGCTGGTTCGTATCTTGTCTTGTCCCTGTAGATAACTAACTGATTTAGGGAAGGCCATTTAATTTCTCCGGGCTTTATTTATCTCCTCCATTAAGCAAGAGAAATCATTCCTGCCTAATTCAATGAAAGAGTTTTTATAAATATCAAATTAGGTAAAAGCTTGGGAAGTCTGTTAAATAAATAATATGAAGAACTATGTGAATGTAAAATATTGTAATCCTCCTCTTTATTAAATTTGTTGTGAGAACAGTCAGTAAACCCTCAGTGTCTTCAATAAATGCTGCCAGTACAACTAATCTGATTATATGACATAAAGATAATAAACAAAGATAGATTTATCCTGGTTTTGTTGTAGTTTGCTTTGTTCTTTTGGTTTGTTCTTGTTCTTTGAAGATGAGAAAAAATTCTGTAATGATGTGTACCAGAAACATAAAGGCAAGACTCATTAAACCAAGAAGCTCCTGAATGAACGCTAGTGCTTGGGAAATTCAGCATATGCTACCAGTTGATTACTATGTGTTTCACATTTGTCATATTGAGAAACCAAAGCCCTGAGTAATAATGCCATACCAAAGGCACTTGGAAGAAGCACGTGGAAAATGTTTTATCATAAGCCCAAAGAGTTAAAATTCTGATGAAAGTTAAGAATGGAAACTGAGACTTATGAGAAAAAAGTTAAAGTTAAGGGAAAAGTGATGTTTTCCTAATCAGTGCCCCTGTGACTTGGTCCTCTCCCTCTCCTTCTCCCT
>RJWT010013669.1:11672-21826 GCA_004365215.1 Cuniculus paca | reverse complement strand
GCTGTGGACTGGGGGTATAGCTCAGTGGTAGAGTGCTTGCCCAGCATGCATAAGGCCCTGGATTTAAGCCCTGGCATCAAAAGAAAGTGACTGTGGTAAAGGGAACATGAAGGATAAGTAGAATTTCTGCTAGAGAAAAGGTGGGTATTTTAGGTTAGAGAATACCAGGAGTGGGCCAGGGATACAGTTCATCAGCACAAGCACCTGCCTGCAAACCCAAGGTCCTGAGTTCAATTCCTGGTACAAAAGGGGGAGGGAGGGAGAGAGAGAGAGACAGAGAGAGAGGAGAGAGACAGAGAATCAGGAGCAGAGGTCAGAACATGTACAAGAACCTGGAGTGTTTGAGGGCAGCCAGTTTTCTGAAGAGAGAGTCTGGGGCAGGTTTGCGGAGGAATGTAGTAGAAGGGTCACCAGAAAAGTAGTTTAGGGCCCAGTTGTGTTGTGATCTTCCAAGGACTGGAGAGAACTCTCTTCTAAAGAACAAGGGTAGGAGAGCTGATGGAGCCACCCCAAGTCTGTGGAGAAGTTATGTTTTTTAGCCCTGTTCTCTTAACTTGGAGCTCCAGGAGAGTAACTGAGGGAAAGCCGGGTTGGAAATAGCGCTTGGCACTGATTGGCTAGAAATATAGGAATTAAAGTACCTCTTGGAGGTGGACAGTGAAGGAGAAGTGGAGAGGCTTAGAAATCAGTCCCTAAAGTAGGAAGACTCCCCTCCCCTCAAACAAAACCAAAACTGCTAAATAAAGATACCCTGGTGACTGGTTTTCTAGAATGCTTGCTCAGATTCTCAAGGGTGATGGCTCCCTGGAAGAAATGTTGTTTCACTTATCCTGCCTGCTTTTTCTGGTTTCACAGTTTTTTTTGTGAATTGAGATTTAGGACTAGGACCCCCTCAAGTTCCTGTAAGACCCTTATCGGTTATCTACTCATGTGAGCTTGCAGCTGCAGTGACTATGTGTCAACTGTCTTTGCTGAACAATATTAGCATTGACTGTGACGGCTGAAAAAGTGCTGAGAGAGCCTGCTGTCTAAGTTACCCCATATCCCTATATGGACTTGACAAGCAGCCAACCTCCTCTTTTCCTTATCTTGGCCATTGACATTGTGAATCCATTCAAGCCCCTACACCAGAAAGCTGAGTTCTCCTTTAGTCACCAGTCACCTAATGAAAGTTTTTGACCATAAACTGTAATAACAAATGCATTTTACTTTGTGACCCAGAACACACACATATGTCTGATTCAAAAGTTTTCTAAAAAATTGTCTTTACATCTTTATAGTGCCAGATAATCTCTTAACATTTTCTATTCCATTTGAATTCATTTTAAGCAACAATTCATGATGTCAGCACTAAACTGATTTCACTGGGTTATAACCACCAGTACCTAAAAACTGGTCTTTGGCCTCTGGCTTCCCTCTCCCTATTCCTTTGGGCTTCTCAGTACAAATTCGATACCTTTCCTCTCTCAAGTTTCTTGGCATGACGTTCATACCTCACTATTATCACCTGTGCTGCCTACACTAGTTTTTTATGCACAAATTCTCTTTTGTATAGAATGCTAGTTTTTCTTTGTCTCCACTTGACAAACTCCTATCTCTCCTTCAATCCTACTTAAGGTATTATTTACTTTTTGAAGTCTTCCCTTCCCTCTGAACACAGCTCCTTTAATATTTTTCCTTTTTTTTTCTTTTTAAGAGCAGAATATATTTATTGAGAGAAAGAAAACGTGTGTCTGAGAGAGAGACAGAAAGGGCCCCAAGTGAGTTGCCGAGGATCCTGTCTTTTATTTTTCCATTTTTAAAAGTTTAACTGATACATAAAATCATAAAAATTGTACATATTAGTGGACTGTCATGTGGTTTGATAATACGTGTACACATGCATATATATACACACATATAGACATGCACACATGTATAATTACATGTACTTTTTTTGAGACAAAGTCTCACTATGTAGTTCAGGCTGGCCTGGTCTTGAAATGTAGCCCAGGTGGGCCATGAACTCTCAGCAGTCCTCATGACTTAGTCTCCCAAATGCTGGGATTACAGGTGTGAGCCACCCTACCTGGCTCTTCTTCTTTCCCTTCCACGCCCTCTCCCTCTCTTTTTCTATTTTTGTGGTGGATTGTTTAAACCCAGGGCTTCACACATGTTGGGCAGGCACTCCACCACTGAGGTAGACCCATTGCCAGCCTTCTAGTTTTTTGAAGTGTACAGTACATTATCATTAGCTGTACTCACCCTGCTATGCAGTAGTGCACCAGAAAACTTCCTGCTTCTGACTGTAACTTAGTACCCACTGATCGACTTTTCCCTACCCCTCCCTCTCCCCAGCCTCTAGTAACCACCAGTCTGCTGTCAAACTTCTACGAGATCAACTTTTTAGAGTTCACATCTGAATGTGACTAGTGTGTGTCTTCCTATGCCTGGTTTATTTCACTTATCATTGCAATATCCGGTTCCATCCATGTTGTCACAAATGATAGGTCCCTTAGTGTTTTGCATGCTCTACTATGGCATTCATCATATGGATTTTTTTTTCTGTTATTGGTGATTAAACCCAGGGGTGCTCTACCATTGAGTGACATCTGAACCCTTTATTTTTTTATTTTGAGACAGGGTCTAAGTTGCCTAGATGGGACTTGAACTTGTGATTCTCTTGCCTCAGCCTTCCTCAGTGAGAGATTACAGGTGTACCCCACTGTGCTTGGCTCATCATGTAACACTTTAATATTGTATTCATCTTCTTTGTGATGGTGAATTTATTAAGTTATATTTGTATCTGATTTGTTCCCCTTAATCCCATTATTATTATTGTGGTGCATGAAAAACTGGTGGTCAATTTAAACACCAGCTGAACTGAATCAGGGTGGTGCTGAGCATGGATGGCCCACCTGAGGAAAGTTTCCAGCATAAAAAGGAGACGGGGGAGGGGGGGAAGAAGAAGCATTGTGGGTTCTCCTAAGTGACTATTGTTGTTTGGAACAGTTGGTTCTTTTGGAGCTATTTAATCTCCAGGAGAAGCTTGTCACACTGGCTTCCTGATATGAACTTGGCTCTTCTCATTGTTGGAGAGCTCAGGACCTTGTTGTTGCTGAGGATGGCTGTGGTACTTTTCAGGGGAGCCCTGGTCCTTATGACTTACCTTTGGGCCTTCCCACCACAGATCCGTGAAACAGATTTGTGGGAGTCATTGTTGTGGGCTCTAGGCCTCCAATTGGACTCGTGGGGGCATTGTCACGGGGTCTAGGTCTTCACACAGGACATTGCTGTGGGATCCAGGCCCTTGGCTAGATTTCCTTGGGACTTTAATGTATGGACAGATTTCCTGCAATTTCTTTGTATTTGACTATCATAAATAATACTATGAATTATGTGTTCTGTAGTGTCTTGTTCTCCTTGCAACCCCTGACTACAGCACTTATTTTGCATTAGTAATTTTTTTTCAGTGAAAAACAACTTTATTAGAAATTTTAGTAAGAATTTAAACCCAGCAAACATCTTATTTTTATTGTATTTTACTTTGAAATATTTAGTTGATAAAAATTACATACATCTAAGGTATACAATGTAATGATTTGATGTGCATCAGTGAGTGCTTATTAAATAACCGATGGCTTTGGATCTGCCTCATTCCAGTGGCAACTGAAAGAGTCCTGGCCTCTGCCAGTTGGTCAGATGAGAGTGGCAAAGATCTGTTCCTGCTTAAGCCTTCCTTTGGAGGGTACTAATATAGCTTGAGTTTATATTGCCATTATGTCAGTAGATTTGTAGAATCTTGCTGCTTAAAATTGTCATGGACCACTGGTATCTTCTTTATGCAAAAATTAATTTTAGGAAATGGGATGGAACAAATAAAATTAGAACATACCCATGATGAAGGTGGATTAGAGAAGGAGTAAACTGCACTTTGAAGCTTTAAAAATTGTTTAAGGTATATTATAAATACAGTTACTACTAGATGCTTTGCATGCATTGTCATTTATTTACATGTATTATCTCCTACATCCTGAAGACTGCTTTATTCTCACTGAAGTACCTACTGATTCTTAAATCCAGATTCGTAAACCAGATGTGTTGGCAGTCCAGTAATCCCAGCACTCTGAGAGACAGGAGGATTCCAAGTTGTGCCGAGCCTGTGTAATTTAACAACTCAATGAGAGTCTCAAAGTAAAAAGGGCTGGGCTGTCTCAAAGTAAAAAGGCCTGGGCATGTAGCTCAGTGCAGAGGTCCTGGGTTCAATCCCCAAGACTGAAAACAAAAATTAATGAAATTAGAGCATTTGTTCTCCAGTTGAACATACTGTGCAACCAACACATCTGTTCCCTGACCTCATAGGGCTTACAGTAGGGAGAGGGACATTGATGACATACAACTGTGATAGGTACTATTCGAGGAATTGGTTAAGTCTCTGTGGGAGAAGGATACCTAACAGTATCAGCCAGGGAGGGCTTCACTGCTGAGGCAACATTTACATTGACAAGTGAAGAATGAGAAGGAAAAGAGGGGATGAAAAAGCATTCCAGGTAGAGTGATCTAGTGGTTTTCAGACTTTGTACCAGCAGAATCAGTCTTTGTTAAAAATGAAATCTAATGCTCAGCCACAATTATGTAAGTGTAAAAAAGGATTGCTACTTGGATTGAAGGAGATGGGCATGACCTGCTCACTTTACATCTCTACAATGTGGCTGCTGAAAAGGGACCCTTAAGTAGCTCCATGGAAACTCAGTTTAAAACCACAGCTCTAGTCAATTCCCCTCTTTTACAAATGGAGAGTTTGACAATTTTATAGCATTTGTCACTGGCCACTTAGTTAGCAGTGGAGGACTGATGACAAATCCAAAGCTGACTATGTGGACTGCTCCTTCTGCAGTGCTTTGCTTCTTACCTGAACGTCTCTTTTGGGTTGTCAGGGGGCTAAAAGGTCTCTTCCCTTGAATATGAACAGCAGTGTAAGCACTTACTGATTATAAGCTATATAGTGGGCACTGTATTTCTTGGTTGGGATTCACCAACTGTGTCCTGGCAAACCCTGAACATAGAATAGGGAGGATGAGGTATAGATCATATGGAAACACAGGAGGAGGGGATTGCCTGGAATGGTCAAGGAGAAGGCATTGGCCTTCTGGAGGCTTGAGCTGGAGGGTATGGGCTTGAAGAGTTATTAGAGGAAGAAGTTATTATAAATTACTTTTTAACAAGTTACAAGTTATGAGGAAAAATGAGAGGATGAGGGAGAAACAAGAAAGTGGAGCATTTTGTTGCTTTATTTAGTTATTGTACTGTTACAGGTTGAACCCTGGACTTTCACACTGAGCTACATCCCCAGCGCTTTTATATTTTATATTTTGAGTCAAGGTCTTGCTTAATTGCTAAGTTGCCCAGGCTAGACTCAGACCTGTGATCTTCCTGCCACAGGCTTCTGAGTACTAGGATTACACGCATGGGCCACCATCCCTGGCTTGTTTTTTTGTTTTTTCGTTTGTTTTGTTTTTTGAGACAAGGTCTTGCTTTGTATTTCAGGCTGGCTTTGAACTCACTATGTAGTCCAGGCTGGCCTCAAACTCACGACAGTTCTCCTCTCTCAGCCTCCCGAGTGCTGGGATTACAGGTGTGCACCACCACAGCGGCTTTTGGCTTGTTTTTTATTTTAAGCGAGGGAAACACTAAAATGTGTTTATAAGCTGAAGGGAAGAAGCCTCTGGGAAAGAAGGAATAGGAGTGGAGGGGTTGGAAAGCTGACAATTGCCAGTCTCAATCTAGCCAGAGATCTGCCCTGCAGACACTGGCAGTCACTTTTGCAAGGGGCTCTTTAAAACCACCAGGGCAATTTTGATGCAGCTGTAAAGCTTTCAGGCTTCTGTCGGTTCCAGCAGCTCCAGACCTGCTATATATGGTGTCTCCTAGCCATGTACACATCCTCATTCTCCTTCTCCCAGCCAGAGTTGCTCTGTTCAAACACCTAGACATGTAGATCCCCCCTGCAAACCAAAGGCCTATGCAGCATTTTTATTCATGTTGCATAACCTGAGTGCACAGATACCAGCTACCCAGGAGCCTGTTCTTTACAGTGGATCTGACAAGCAGCCCACTAGCCGGTTACAGCTTTTGGAAGTAGCTCTTTGTCAGGGAAGGTAGCTTCAGGAAGTGCCTTACCCACTTTTCTGTTTGCCCACAAACTGTCAGTAGCCCCCATAATCTCCCCTGAAGGGTTAGGCTCCATGGAGAGGGAGTTTAGGAAACCAGGTGGAGATAGCCATGTACATAGCCCTGGGAAAGGGTCAGCGTGCCAGCTCACAAATAAATGAACCATTCATTAGCACACTGCTGGGGCTTGAGTGTGACCGTGTAGGCTCAACTTTCTTGGCCTCAGCCAGTGACAGAGTAAGGGAAACAAATTTCGTGAATGTCCCCTTTGGGATTCCTTCATAGCAGCCAGTGTGACAGACTTGCCCAGGTGCCCATTAGTCTTCATTGAGTTAAAAATCAGATCCCCTTGAAGCAGTTTATAAACTACCACATGGGCAAAACCAGGCCAAAACACAACTGGCATTGTCAGAGGCCCCAACAGCCAATGAGACAGGATGTGCAGAATTGCCAATAGGTGGCGAGAGGTCAGAATCGGGAATAACAAGAATTCTTCCCTTGCAGGTTGAAACCCAGAGGAGGAAGTTGTGGCTAGGGAACTTTCCTGTTCCTTCTGATTCTGCAGATACTGTTGTTGCCTTGCCGTTTGTTTTATTTAGCAGGAAGAGGCTGTTGGTGCTGTTCTCTCACCTAATAGAGGAAATAGAAAAGAAGACACTGTGGCTTGGGAGAAGACAGGGAGCACAGGCTTCATTTCAGCTCCTCTTCACTGTGTAACTTTGTTACTTAAGCTCCTTGGTTTTCTGTTCTGTGAAATGGGCACAACTTGTGATGACTACATTATTAGTAGATTGAGGGAGATAATGAATGCAAATGCATCAAGTCTTAAATTAGAGGACTTAGTAAATGGTGGCATTCATTGTCTAACATAATATAGAGTCTATACCTTTAGCTCTTTATTATTAGAGTCTCCTGGTCAGGGAGTTTTTCTTCTTTTGTCTCCTGTATCTGTGCTTGCCATTTTGAGAGATTGGGGAGCTGTTAGAGAAGGCTTGAACATTCTTTTTTTTTCTTTACTAGCTGGGTTATTTGCCTTCCTTATATGTAAAAAAGATCGGTATTATTTATGAGCCATTGGAATCACTGAGAGACAAGGATAGTACTGTGATGCTTAAAACCTCAATAATAAATTGTGGGTTTAAGAACATCATCAAACTTGGGAGAAGCAGTTGAAAATGCTCCTAAACAGAGAATAGTTTATGCACAGAATCAAGTCCATATTCAAAGTAGGTGCTTAGTAGATACTTGTTAGATGAATGGTTAAATTAATTATTTAGTATAAGATTCTTTTATTAATCTTTTTAATATTTATTTTGCATTCTTAACGGCAGTTTTTATGTTTTAGCATGGAACTCCTCCCCAAAAAAGCTCTGAAATTATGAAGTTGAATCAGTGACAAACTATGACTTGACGTAAACATTTAGTAGAAGCCTTTTTATGAGGAGTGCAGTATATGCATGTGAATTCAGTGTGAAGCAAAACCCTTCTGTTCTTTTGTATAAACTTAGTATGTCAGTTGTGGACTACGTTAACTCACAACTCAAACTTCATTATTGTATGGTCAGAGTGAAACAAGTGTTGCCTTTGTTTTGCAGTGGATACTGGGATCGTCAAAGTTTTGTTTGGGTTAACTGTTTTGAATTTATTTTATTCATTCTCCTTTTACCTCCCTACATGCCTGAATCATTCTTAGATGGCTCAGGCTGTCCTTTAACTCTTAACTGTATTTTGCCACTGGGTAGATTTACCTATCCTGTTGAATCTCAGTTGCTGTATTGGGGTGCATGCGTGTGCGTGCCTGCGTGCGTGTGTGAGTGTGAAATAAAAATTTAGTTTTCTCCTTTCCCGATAGACTGCCAGCAGTTACTTTTTTGTAATAGGTATACTTGCCTCAAGTTAGCCATCTTTTCTTTCTGGTCTACATTTTCTAACGTGTTGCTAATTTTGTGGCTTAAATTACCTTTGTGACAATTAAATGAAAAAATAGAGTAAATGCATTCGTAATTTAAGAATTTAAATGTTTTAAAAATTTATTTTTATTGGTGCATGGTTTGTAGTACATAATGGCTATATTCATTGTGGGCAGGTGGTGCATGTGTGTAACACACCTTCAATCTTTAAACCACCCCCATCTCTTGGTTGGTCTAAGCATTAAAGGAGGCAAACAAGTAAACAAAATAGTGACTCTGGGATCAGGGCGTTCTGTTTTGTTTTGTATTAAGGATTCACCTAGAGCCTTACACTGAGCTATATTCTTTGCTATTTTATTTTATTTTATTTTATTTTATTTTATTTTATTTTATTCTTTTAGTTGCCCAGGCTGACTTCGAACTTTCAATCCTCCTGCCTTAGTCTCCCAGTAACTAGGATTATAGGTGCACCATCATGCCTACCTTTTTGGGGTAGTTACTCCTCAAAGACTCGGTTTTCTCAACTGTGAAATGAGGTGGTAGGGAATATGAAGTGCCTGGCACACAGTCTTTTTAGCTCTTTTTAGCTATTAATGATAGAATGTGCTCCTTTTTCCTGTTTAAGGGTGTTTTTTCCCTTTCTTAATCATTTTTAGTATAAAGAAAAATTCCAGATAAACTGAATTCGGTCTAGATTAGTTGTTAGCCCCAAAACTGTTAAATAGATTAGTGTAAGTCTGTTATCTCTGGCGTCCAAAAAGGATTTCACCAAGATGTCTGTGGTTGTGGATAAAACACAGAATTGGAGTGGAGATTTCTCCATTTCTGGCCTTTTTATAATAAGTGCATAATAAAGTGTTTTATCAGGAGAGTTTGTATAAAACAATATCATGGTGAAAAAAAAGGAAAAGCAGCTATTGTTTATGTAAAAGGAATATGCATGAATTTGTGCTATGTAGATTATATGTGGAAGAATTCCTAATTAGTAACTAGTTTCCTTAGAGGAATTGGTTGGCTAGGGGATAAAAGTAGAAAGGAGACTCAACTTTATTACCATGTGCATGTATTACCTATTCAAACCTGAGAAAAGAGTAGACTGAGTGTGGTAAGTAAACTTCAGTCAAGGTCAGGTGGTCTAGGAATTGGCTTCAGCTGCTTGTCTGGGCATTCCAGGGAGCTGACTGTCCAAGATGTGGGCCAAGCCTTTAGCTCTGCTTCTGCTTTGGAGACGTGAAAACAAAAGGTCTTTACAGAATAATTGTTCTTAACTGAGAATTTGATTCACAAATTTAGGGCAAAAATTAGTTGAAACTGAGTATGGTGGTACATGCCTGAGATCTCAACACTCTGGGAAGTTGGGGCAGGAGATCGAAAGTTCCAACCCAGTTTGGGCAGTTTAGCAATATAAAGAGACTATCTCAGAAAGAAAGAAAGAAAAAATTGGGTGAGCTTTTCACTAGATGAATATAGTGCTGGTGATCTGATAGCCCTGAGGAACAGATTTTATTTCATTTTATTTATTTATTTTTTTGTCTTTTTGAGACATGTTTTACTATGCAGTTCAGTTCAGGCTAGCCTTGAACTCTCAGCAATCTTCCTGCCTCAGCCTCCCAAGTGCTGGGATTACAGACATGTGCTACCACGCCTGTCCTGAGGATCAGAATCTTATTTTCCTAGTAGAACTCATGGGAATTCTTCAATACACTTGCTGTTGATAGGAGAACTGACTCTTGGTTTGGGTTTATAACTTTAGCTAAAAGTGATAGAATTTGCTGTAGAGCCTTAATTTTTAAGGTATTTTGCATCAAGTATCTGTTGAACTAAATAAATGCAGTATTTTAGGAGCAATTTGAATTTTCCCTCCTTTCATTTATAGGCTTTAATCCATACTTTTGTCAGTATCCGCAAAGTTAGGTGCAGGCCATTACAAACTTTGGGGTTGTGTATCTCAAAAGGCAGTATAATTTTGAGTTTATATTTCTGGACCAGACAAGTTTGATTATAATCATTCTACTAACTGATGTTGTCATTTTCCAGTCCTGATTATACTAGTATTTAATTACAGGATTGAGGGTAGAAAGAAAGGGTTGCACT
>RJWT010013668.1:0-15887 GCA_004365215.1 Cuniculus paca | reverse complement strand
GCCTTTGCTGGCTGGATAATTGGGTGGGATACATTAACTGCGTCTCTTTGAGATACTCACCCAACTTGTAAGAGTGTCTTGAGGACTGGGTGAAGTAATAATATATGAGAAACACTTAGCGTAGCACACAGTGAGTTACTCTTAAAAATGGTAGCTTTGTTGTTATTTCAGTAAATAATACAATAATATTTATATGACCAATGGTGAAGAAAGAGCTCAAGGGAAAAGACTAGGCAAGATGTCAAGGGTTTTTTTTAGTACAACAGAGCAGTTGTATTTACAGAAGAATCATCTGGCAGTAGCCCATAATTTTGATGAATTGGGAAGCTCTACTTGAAAGATAAAATATGTTAAGCAAGAACCAAAGCTGTTTAAGAAGTTAGACTACAGGATTATGCAATAGTTGAGCTTCTATAGCTTGACCACTCTGAAACGTAAACATGTCCATCTGTAATAGTGTACCATACCCAAACTTTCCCCCTTTAAATATGTCCTGTCCTTTGATCTTTAAACTGCATTTAAACTTAAATCTGATTTGAGAGCACGTGGAATTGATGAAACAATAATAATGGCTGGTGTTTATTGAGCACTTACTGCTGGACAGGCATTTTCTTGTTTAATCCTCACAGCAATGGCTGGGGATTTAGCTCAGTGGCTTAAGCGCCTGCCTGGCAAGTATAAGGTCATGAGTTCAATCCCCCGGTAACACACACACACACAAAAAAAATCCTCACAGCAATCCTGTGTAGATGGTACTGTTGCCTTTGCCCACATCCCATGGCAAGAACATTTGGCAGTATTTGGAGACGTTTTTCATTGTCGTACTGAGAGATGCTACTGGCAGTCAGTGGGTGCGGGCCTGGTATTAGTGCCCTTTGCACAGTGCCTGTTATCAGGGATACCTGCAGTGAGTCCCCAGTCTTCTGCCCAGGTTTTGTCAGCACATGGCACGAAAGAAAGAGCAAGAGACAGAAATGGTGGATGTATAGCAGGGATCTGGGGTGACCAGTTGTTCTCAGGGAACAAAAGGCCACGAGGCAGCCAGACTCTTGGTATTTATTCATTATATTAGAGTTAGTGACAATGGGTAAAAGGCTGTGTTTCCTAGAACAGTATGGTGGACTTGAAGATCAAAACATTCCTGCAAGGAGAAGGACAAGGACAAGACACAGGTACAATGAGACAACTGTAGTTTTCCCTGTGCCTCATCCTCTTCAGCAGGCCTCATCTTGCCCTGTCAGCACCACAGCAGTCACTTGCCCTCGGGATTCCAGCTCTGACCAGAAAAGAGTGGGGAGTTTCCATGTTGCAATCTGGCCCAAAAAGGCCGGATGAGGACAAGCCTGGATTATGTCCCCTAGACTCGATGTATAATTCGTGGTCCCCAACAGCCAGAGATGCTTATACACATCCAACAACATACAGGACACTCTCCTACAACTAAAAATAGTACCAAGGCTGACAGCCGTGGTCTAGTCTGACCTCTTTGAAACTGAGGAAGCTCTACTTTGAGTTGAGACTCTAAGCATAATAGATTTTATCAGTGTTCAGTGTTACCCAAGTTGAATACTTTAAATATTTGTTGCTCCTAGTTTACTTAAGTAAGTTGAGAGCCATCATTTCAGTATTGTAGAGGTAATCCCCACTTTTTTCGTCCATGAACTCTTTAAGTTACAGCAATGCAGATTACTCTCTCAACTTGTTTAAGTAAACTAGGCCAACATATATTATAGCTGTTTTACACACTAAATGGAGATTATTCAAATGCTAAAACTGAAAAATGAACATGTTTTCATTGTGCTAGCTCACTGACATAAAAAGAAATTTAGTTTGCTTCCAGTAAGCATGCCTTTATTTTTCAGATTCTGTAAACCTTCATGTCTGACAGCCCTTCTGATTCTGTCCTGGTTAAATGGCAGAGAGGGCAGGAAGGTGTACTTTACATTTGGAAAAGATGTTTACAGAAATCATGCCAGAGTCTGAAACTCTTCTTACCCTCCAGCTGTAGCCCTGTTACGTAGGATAGGCTTTGTATTTCATGGATTTTCCCTCTAGTCATGAGCCTGGTTCTTGTTTTAATTAAAACACAAGCTATATATTGGTATAAAAAATAGAACTTTTTTGCCTGTACCCAACGAGACAAAACACAGAAGGCAACCAAATTATTTTGAAGTTTTCCAGACTTGAAAATAATATGCATCCTTTGCAAAACGCAGAATATAAACTTCTCGTAACCCTTTCGTCTAAAATGGCAAAACATTGTGCAGTAACTGCAGGTCCTTGAGAGGGGTGATGACACATATAAACACAGAGGTTCAGAACAGGGCTTTTCTGTCACTTCAGATGGGTTTCCAGATTTTCCTTTATTCCTATTGGAACCAGATCCCTCCATTGTTTTTTCCCCTCTATTGTTAACACGAAAACCTCTGGCATTCCTAGGAGCCATAGTGTATTTGTTTACTAAGAAATTCCAATTTGCTGTTCTCAAAAACAGCATCCCACGTGAGACTGAGCGAAACGGAGGTGGGCCGCGGAGTGGTCTAAGCGCTTTGGGGGGGGGTGCCCTCAAAGCTGGCCGTGCCACGCACTGAACCCAGTTCTTTAAGTCAGATTATCTGGGTCAAGCCTCCTATCCACTCTGGGAGACAGATCTCTTTTTCTTCTATTTCTCAAATGAGAAAATTGAGGTTTGCAAGGGGCGCATTAATTCCACAAAATTATTGATAGATAAGTGACAGGGTCAGAACTTAAATACTGAACTGTTGGACCACATTGCTCTTCCCTTCTGAGCACCTTAGTTGAGTAGAAGTACTCTGGACCAGTCACTTCACTCGTATGCTCCCCACTTGGCACGGGAGTGATTACAGATTACTTCTTGGCAGTCAAAGAGTCAGTATACATTATAAATAAATTAAATAAAGGAAGCTAAAGGGAACTTTAGCAAATTTTACTGTGTCTCAAATTTCCTTTCTGCAAGTTGATAATCATTGTTTTGGATTTTTAATGAAAACATGAAAATTTATGTATTATATAAACATACACATGTATGTGAATGTGCACATATGCACACAGATAATACATAGTACACATACCATGCATGTAAGTATCTTCAGACAAACAGAAATGCGTGAAGCACTCTGGCCCTGTGTGTGGAAATCATGTTGCCTTTCTGTGTTTGTCTGGCTTACAACTTTAGTGAAAATTGACATTTTTTGTCAATCACATAACTTGTTTTTTGTGCAGACCAAATATGATCAAGATAAATAAGTGTCCTTCATTTTTCTATCCCCTTTAGTCCAAATCTCTGCAAGCTAGAATAATAGCATAAAGTTACATGGGTTCATTTTCCTGAGGTGCTTGAACTACTACACTATCCAGTAGAAAAGTAAATTCTTTTTTTTTTTTTTTTTTTTTTTTTGCGGCACCGGGGATTGAACTCACAACCTTGCGCTTGCCGGGCAGGTGCTTAGACCGCTGAGCTAGATCCCCAGCCCTGTTTTTGAGACAGGGTCTCACTATGCCGTTCAGGTAGGCCTTGAGCTCACTTTGTAGCCCAGGCTGGTCTCGAACTCACAAGGATCCGCCTGACTCAGCCTCCCGAGTGCTGGGATTACGGGCGTGAGCCACCACGCCCGGCTGAAAAGTAAATTCTTATGGCAAAATAACCTCACTTATATGAGTTGTCAGGTCCTCACATTAAAAAACAAAATTCCTTGCAGAATAGACTTTTTTTCACAGAAATACCTACCCTTCCTTGTGTTTTGTGTAGACTACCTTTTACTCAATTCAGTCTACGAATACATCCCTGGGTTTTGTTATGTTTCAACAAAGACCGATTTCACATCCATGGAAGACCTGAAGAATGGGATGGAGTCCACCAAATGGACACTGGAGTGGCCTGGGTGTGACAGCTTTGCTCTGCCTGTAGGTGTAGAACAGAATATAAAGAGAGTCAAGGCTCTGAGAAATCTACCAGAGACACATGGATCCTATCATACCTTCTTGCACTCTTCTGTAGGTGAATGAGACTTCCACGTGCACTCTGGCTGCCTCAGTCACTCCTTCACTGTCCCTGTCAGCCATGCCCTTGCAAGCCATTGTCCTATTGTGATCGAAATTAAAACTTTTCTTAGTGCTTCTCAATATGATCATAGTTTCAACAACTACTCAGAAGGCCCTGCATTTGTTTGTAATGTCCTGCATTTGAGCCCAATCACCTCTCATTCCAGAAGACTCCAGTTCCACTTTATCAAAAGCCTCAAACCTTGTTCTAACATCATATATCATATATATTCTCTTGTTTTCTAAATACCTTCCAGAAAAATGAATTAGGAATCATCTAATCCAGACAAGATGAATTGTGTGTTGATGTCCCATTGCCAATGTTAGATGCCAGGAATGGGACCAAGTTCTTTCAACTTCAAGTCTTGGACCACACATCTCTGATAGAAGGAAGAGAGGAACCTTAGGAAAGAGTGATTTCAAAGAAAAATAAACAACTGCTAGATTTTTTCATTTGCCTTGTTTACTTTGCAGATAACTCTGGGAGTTCTTATCTTGCTTGATAGTCATTGGATTGAACAAAAGTTATGACTGCCATCTGCCCTACAAGATAAAATTTTTAAAAATTATTTTCTAATTTGTAATTTTGGTTCAATAATTATGGCTTCAACATCATTTTTCTTGATCATTTCAATATTTTCAAGTGTAAATAATAGATAACATTTGTTGGACACTTACTGTGTATTGCACGTTTCATGTAATTATGCTTTATGCATAATTTTAACAGCCATACTCTCAGATAGGAACAGTTACTGCCCTGTTTTATCCATGAGATTAAAACATGAATCTTAACTGTACAGTGGTGAAGTCAGGATATAATATGAGTAGTCTGGCTTCAGACTTCATGCATATAATCCCTGCACTGCAAATGACTTCTGTTTGACCTTCCCACTTCACTTGGACCTCTGTCCCATCCATGTCCACTGCTTGTAGTGAAAGGAAATCATTTGACACTATGACTTCACTGCCTTTGCCAGTGTGGATCATCATCTTTTGCCTACTGTCCATTATATCAGTGGCTTCAGTAGTACATTAGAGTAGTTACTGAAAAAGAGTAACTGAATTTTCATAAATACTAACAAACTATCTAGCATTTAAATTTTTTAATGTTTTTTTAAAACATCTAAGGAGATGTAATAAAACTAAAGAAGCAGAGCAATAGTCAAATGCATTTAAAATAGGATTGATTATGGTAATTTCCATTAGTGGAGCCTAACTAGTGAAATATATTCAAGTGTGGATCATCAGTACAGTAACCGTGCTGTAGAGAGGTGGTAGAAACTGTGGTAGCCACTGAGTCACCTGTGAAGACATGGGACGTGGAAAGAGAAGACTGCCCCAAGAAAAGAATTGTACAGAAATATATCCCATGGAATAGGCAGAAAAAATCAGCTTTTACAAAGGAAACTGGAAAGGAGTTTTCAGAGATAAAGAAAACTGAATGGGCCAAAGAGGGGAGCGGGGTTTAAGGAATTAAGAGACCATCACTGTTGGCAAACAGATCATTATAAAAGATGAGGGTTGACACTTGTCCGCTGTTATGAATTTAAGATCCTTGTGTAGCCAGGCACAGTGGCACCCACCTCTAATCCCAGCGCTCTGGGAGGCTGAGGCAGGAAGACCGAAAGGTCCAGTCCAGTGAGGCGACTTAGAGACACAGTGAGGTGCTGCCTCACTGGGATGAAGCTCAGTGCTAAGACCCTGAATTCAGTCCCATTACTGAGAAACAAGACTCTTGGTGACTGTAATAATTACACTGTCTGTGGGGTGATGTCACATCATGGTGGCTGGAAGAGTAAATGTGGACACGAGGAAACAGAGACAATTTTTTCCAAACACATAGCTTATGAACACAAGAGCGGGAATGCCCATGGACTGACTGCTCAGGGAATAGAGCGCTCTGAGGGGGCAGGAGTGCTTATTTTTATAGGACCTAAGGAGAAAGCTGTTACTGAGAGAGTGGCCAAGGAGATGCAGAGAAGGGAGGATGCTGGCAGGAAGAGTCTCTGAGAATTGAGGAGAGAGGAAAACTGAGCGCACACAGGTGGCTGGAGATGCAGGAGTGGACAGGCCACTTCCTCAGAGATGTGTGAGGACAGGACAGCTCCCCTGAGCTGAAAGGGCGAGCCTTTGGAGAGGAGGATGGCATTTTATAAAATATTCTCAGAAGCATATTGAGCTGTGCCTTTGCCTTCACACGCTGTTGTCATTATTTTTTATTGCATGCCCGTTGAGATGCCTGCCTCAATTTTTTAAAGCTCTGTGAAAAAATGTGAATTTCACAAGAGTCCTTTGGATAGGTGGCTTATTTCTTTTGCAAACTTGGACCCTAGTTACTTAAGTTTCTAGCTTGAGAAGCTGCTGGGGTTATTATTCTTTCATTTTCTGTAGCTCATTACCATTTGAGTAATGTCTGCTTGTTCACACAACTGGCTTCAGTTTTTAGGAATAAAAGCCAAAGCTTTTCAGGCCCAAATAATATCTAATGGTCAGAGATCACCACTGCCTGATGTAGAAATCACGTGTCTTCATTAGGAATCCCATGCATGTTCAGAACACTTTGTGTGACAGGATGACGGGGCTGACTGGTTCAGACTGGGATGTATCGACTGTGTAGTTTGTGAATCTGAATTTTCAGTGTCAGGCTTCACATACAAACTCTTGTGGGTAAGAAAAGGATAAAAAGAAGCCAAGTAACATTGTGGAACGGGCTGAGCCTTCTTTCCTTTCATTCTAGTCCCAGTTCACCCTTCTTATCCTGTCTCATTGCTTTTCACATCTTGTTCTACCGAGCTTAAAATCATGACCTCAGCGAAGCTAGGAGGAAGGGGCTGTGAACGCTCCCTAAAAACAGGTTACAGAGAAGACATGACAACCTTTAATGGCAGCTAACAGTTTATAAAATGTCTGCAGTTATTTCAGATATGTTTTACAGATAAGGAAACTCAGTCTTAGAGATATCAAATCATTTGTTTGTCCAGAACCAGAGCTAATACATATCAGACCTACAACTCGAATCTAGATCTTCTGTCCACAAATTCATTATTCATCACACAAAGGACATCAGCAAGTACTCATACAATTACTCTGTTGAGTGTTTTTTCTTTTTTCTTTTAAATGCACCATGATTACATTGTTAGATTTGTAATTACGGGTTTTTCTAAGAAGATTAGTTCTATGTAAATGTAAACTGCTATTATAATTAGTGTTACTACAACTAAACTCATGGACAACCCAGAGAAATTCATGTAGTTCAGCTTAATAAGCACTTAGTATCTGAGGTAAATAAAATATTGTCTGCATCCCCAGGAAGCAGATAAAGTGTTAATGTACAGACACAGATAAAATGTACTTTGATGATTCTGTGACGCATGCATAACTAAGATGAGGAAATAATGCAGAGCAGTCATTTTTGAACTCTTATACATCAGAGTCCCTGGATACCTTGGGATAAAGCAGATTGCTGGACCCCATATTCAAGAGTTCTTGATTCAGAAGCTGAATGACTTCCAAGAGTTTGAATTCCTAAGAATTCCCTGAATGTCGATACCTGAATGTTGAATTCCCTGGTGTTGTTGATACCACTGATCCAAAGATCATGCTTTGAAAGCTGGCATGACTACTGTCTGGGAGAGTCAGGGAAAGGTATTGTAAAAGCGACAGCCAGGCAAATCTTGAGTCTAATGGAGTTTTCCTAGCAAAGTGGGTATGGGGACATTTAGGTAGATAAAATAGCAGACATTAAAGTTAGAGACAGGTGAAACAACAGGTAGGGAAACCACAAGTTTTGTTATTTTACCAAGGGTGATGCACACACCTGTAACCCCAGCTACTCAGAGACAATAAGATCACAAGTTTGAGGCCAGATTGGGCAACTTTACAAGATTCAGACTCAAAAAAGGGAAGGGAGTACTCACTTTGGCAGCGCATATACTAAAAAAGGGAAGGGAATATAACTCAGTAGTTGTTTTGATTACTTTTCTTCGGTTGCTGAGACAAACTCCTGACACCCAAAATTAGGGAAGAAAAGGTTTATTTAGCTTACAGTTCTGGAGATTTCAGCCCGTAATCAGCAGGCTCCAAAGCAGAGTGGCTTGGCACTGGGGCAACACTTCAAGACAGCAGCCAGAGCAAAAGAGAGCAAATAAGCCTCTTTTCTACCCTTAAATTGTACACAGGCCACCCCTCCCCTTCCCAGGGTGGGTGTAGCACTCACAAAATCTTCTTGCCCACCTTTGTACAGGATGAGGATATTTACAAAGTAAGAACCCTGGCTCTCTGCTGAGTCTCTTAGTTAAACTTCTAAACTGCTCAAGTTGACACAATGTATTAACCATAAGAGTAGTAGAATACTTGCTTAGCATGTCACTGGGTTCTATCACCAATACCACTAAATTAATAAAAGAGATATGTTATTGCCACAATCAAAAGAAAAGCTGACAATACCGAAAGATGAAGCTAAGCTTATGCCTTGCTTAGACTCATGGTCTTTAACCTAGAGGCGTATGAAGCATTGAAGGATTTGAAACAACCACACACTGGGAGAAAATTTGCATTTTAAAAAATAATTGATTTTAGTGCCAATATGAAGGCTTGGGAGAAATTCCCACTTACTACCTAAACATGAGAAAGCTCCTTTGAATGTCTGTAGAATTATGCCCAAGAGTTAGTAAAATGTATGTACACAGTGGCATTTGTTCAGTCTCTGTGTGTCATGCACATGTGCGAGTCAAATCAAAACTCACTACACTCCTCTGTGGTCAAATAGGAAATGCTTGAACACAGTAACTAGTCGGTCATCCCAGTGCGTCTACCTTTGGGGTGTGGGTGAGGGTGCACAGGCCTGCAAATGCAGACAGCAGTTCACCCATCTTAATCACATGCATGTCCCTAAGCCCACTGAGCAAACCTTACTGAATTTGTCCTTCACCATATTTAAATACAATCAATCTTAAATTTTCTCTTTCTAAAATTTTTTCCTTGGAAAAAGAACAAAAAACAAATAAGGTGGGTTATTTGGCAACCAGCACAATAGTCCCAATTTTAATTGATTTATAGACTATAATTGTTTAGCCTCTACCAGCTGGTCTCAGGGATCCTAAATTCCTTAGCGAGCCTGTACTTGGCTGGAAATGTAAGGTACCTTGTTACTGGCAGTACCAAGAAAAATGTGTTCTCTATGTGTGTCACCCCTGCCCCAGTGCCATAATGTAATAGGGAAAAATACTTTCATTTTTGCTTTAAGAGGCCGCCTCCCTCCTTCTGTACATATAGTGAATTTTCTAAGGCACCTGTAGTCTCAGAGGAATAGCCAACATAAACAGGATGTTATTGCATCAGACAGCTAAGAGTAATTTCTCTAATTAGCCACTGGAGATTTCACTTTTCACTTGGAAATACTGGAATTTAATTTGTTTGTGATGTGCAGTTGGCAAACTGACAACAGCCACAACTGCCCATCTTGGGGTACTCTGTGGAAAGCTCCGAAGGTCACGATACAGTTGCCGCACTTCATCTATCAACATCTAAAGTACTGTGGAATTGAAAAATGTGTCTGGGTTACACATTCATCACTTGCAAGGCTAGAATAATCCTAATGAGTTTCTCATGGTCATTTTTCTTTCAGATTAAACGTTTTTCTCTCAGTCCCCCCAACAAAATTTTTCAGTGAGAGGGAGTTCATGGTAAATGTTCATTTGTGTAAGAACATTGTTCTCAGAAGTACTGAGCAAAATATTTTTATCAAACTCAATTTTATGAATTAAAGTATGAGTGCAATGGGAGACAATCCTGCCTTAGCCTTTGATTAAAGAAAGTGTTCATCCTATTAATTTTGTTGGAAAACCACCTTCTCTAAAGAAAGATTGATTGGCATAAATGTAGTCCCCATAAATCATACCTATTGATTTTACATTTGTTTCAGTTTCTGTGATTTTGTGCCTCCATATGTCATAATTTGTTATCCCGAGAGGCCAGCCCCTGAGCTGGTGCTGGGACCTGGCTTGAAAGGTGACTCCTTTCAATTCAGACTAATCCATCTGAGAAACAGAGGAGCTTTCAAACAGAACCACACTCCTCTCCCTTTTTATAACAGATGCTGCAGTCAAATCTGTGGCAAGTGGCAACATCAGGGACTTTTGCATGGTCCAGGCAGCGTCAGCATGGACTTGTCTCCTCACTGCCCTGATGTTCCGGGACGCTCGGTGCTCCTCCACTTGATTTTCCAATTGACTCGAGACTCAGAATCCAAATATATGGCCATCCTGCGGAAACTCTCAAAATCGTATAATTTTTACCTCTTCCTCAAGTAGCAGAAATGATGAGAGAATATCTGCTGGGCATTTCCCATGTTGGTAGCTAGAGAAGGGCTACCGGACCCCTTTTCCATCTGCATCTGTTTACGTGCTTTTAGGCAGAATTTAGGATGCTGCCCAGTCACCAGGCAGCCCATTTGGGGTACACTGAGATACACTTCCTGCAAATAAATGTTGTATCTCTTCTTGTGTTTGATTTTGCTGGCCACTTTGAGTAAATGCTCTCGTATTACATGGCTACCTTACTCACTTTCTCCTCTGACTTTCCATTCAGTATTCAGTCACATCACTCAAGACCATCCCAGAACTGTGCCGAAGATGTGACTCACAAAATGAAGACAGAGCAGGTAAGCTTTGCTCCACACCTTTCCTCCTTACTGTGACTTAGTGTTGAGAGCTCGGGAAAGCAGTGGTTTGCTCCTGCTGTTTTCTGTTCCCTTTATGGTTTTTCCACTCACATCCCTCCCTACACCTTCAATAAACAGATGTTTGATCATCCACAAGAGGCTAACAGAACAGAGAAGCCCTAATAAAGACCCAGCTGCATACAAATAAACACAGGAGATCACGTCAGCATCCCCAAACCACAGTGTATGCAGCAATTTACTGAAAACCCAAGAAACCATTGGTGACAAAATGTAATGATGCAGGCGCCAGTGCAGAGATGTTGAGTGCATTTATTACCCATGTGGCAAGGACCAGCTTGGGGGATAGAGCTTTGCCAGAGTCTGAAACCCTGTCAGGGATGCGACGTGACAGAGTCCGCAGCAAGCCACACTATAGCAGTTAAGATTAAAGCAGAGCTTTGGAGTTTAATAGTATAAACTAAACAGAATTACGGCACATAGATGAAAACCAGCTGCTTGACCTTTCCTTCTTGCACTCCCCTCCCCCGACAAAAAATACATCTAGTGTTGTTTTTCCTTCCATAAATCAAATTAGCATTTCTGCTTTTCTCTCTGTGATGGGCAAAAATGAAAATAAGGAAAAGATATTGATGGGAATGATATCATGGAATTAAACCATGAAATGATGCTTACTTTTCCCAAGTAATTACCTTAAACCATCACCATTAACCTTGCTGCAGCTAGACCTCCGCTGATAGTAATGAGAGTCCTGAGAACCGTGGTTGGTGGCCACCTTACTCTGATCCTCTAATTATGTGTACTGTTTTAAAATAAATAGATGTACCTCCCTATACAGCTTCTAGAATTCTAGGTCTTTCCAACTGAGAGGACTTTATAAAGTTAATTGATCTTTCTTCTGGACTGCTTGTTTTCTTTTGACATTGTGCTTAGATGAAACAGGAATAGTAATTAGTCTTTCTCAGTGTATCTCTGTGTGTGTGTGTGTGTGTGTTTGTATGTGTGTGTGTAAGTAATGCATTAGTATTTGTGCACAGAGGACCTTTTAAATTTTAAATAACAGTTTTCACTTACCCTTAGTTTTTTCTTTTTATTTCAAAACACTCCAGTTTCTATAGGGTTTAACAGAGGTTTTTGTCTATGAGTCATAATTGTTTCAAAGTCGAGCCAGTGCCTGCCTGTGGTCAGTGACATAGGCCACAAAATGCAGTAGAGTAGCTGCTAGTCTCAGAGTCCAAAGTCATTTAGTAGTATGTGGAAGTAAAGAAAACCGGTGTAACTGCTGCGTGGTGACCCAGTGAGGACTGGTAGGAGGCAAGAGGATTCAGTCCAAAGACTGGGTCCCAGGAGAATTCAGCTGTTTATCAGCTCTAGGATCTCAAGTCTGTGACTAATTATCTATAAAATAAGAATCTTCTTCTAAGCTGGATGTGGGGGCTAATTGCAGGAAACTCAAGAATTCAAGGCCAAATCTGGGCAACTGAGCAAGACCCTGTCTCAAAATTTAAAAAAGGAAACTTCTGCCAATGAAACCAGCTATTGTTAGGGTCAAAATTAGGTGATGTACTGGCACTTTGCAAATAAAAAATTTTCTTTCTTCTTTAACTGAAGGTGGGGTGTATGAAAGAAAAATAATACCAACTGTTTCATGAGTGATAATGTAGGTACCACTAGTGTACTAGGAGGTGTTGTATGAACTTTACTTACCTATCATCTCTGTGAGGTGAAGACTATTAGGAGGTTCAAGTTAGAGACAGGCAAGCAGAAAAACATCGGTTAAATATCTTGCCCAGACTCACACAGCAGTCAAGTTACGGAGCTGAGGTTCAGACCCCAGGAAGTCTTCCTCTAGATTTAGTTCTTACCTGTTACACATACTACCTTGTAAGAAAGCCGGATTTAGCAGCAGTTTAGTTTTAGCATGTTGTCCTTTGAAAACTTTTTTAATTCACACTTTCCCCCATTCAGGGTTAATTTCTTTGTTAAGTAACTGCTCTTAAGTGAATAAACAGAAACTTTCAGCCGTCATTCTTCTTCAGGTTGGTTTATTCTGTTCTCTTCAGGTCTTAGGACTTCTGGTCCTTTCACATTAAGTGATGTTAGATTTTTCTTCTGCTGTGGAGGAGGAGGTCAGCTTCAAGTTCAGAAGCTTTTAAACTTCACCTAAAGTGAAGACCCAGTGCTCAGGGTGGTCAGCAGTATTTAGATTGATAGGAAATTGATGTACAAGAGAAAGACTCAGGCGTCTTAATAAAATCACGTATACTCCTCCAATTTGATAGCCCATTTGGAGGACAGAAAACTACATTCTAATAGATCGAGTGATTCTAGAAAAAGGCAAATGTGGAAAAATTCACCTGTACACAGCATCATTTTACCCATGAACTTTGAAAGAAATCTTGTGGTTATGTTTGGAAAGGAAAGTAGGGTAAAAGTTTCAGATTCAATTTCTTTTTTTTTTAATCTAATTTAATATTTTTTTACATTCACAAATAGTTTTATTTCAGAAAAAAAGTACATATATTAAAAGCGGACAGGTAAGAGCTTACATCCACATATAGATCAAAATCTGGGAAAGTCAACAGTTATTAATAAACAAAGCCACATGATTAAAAAAGACAGTACCAGTTAATGATAGATGGGCTTGCCTTCATTTCATCCATAAAATACCTTTTATTTAAAGACAAAAGGTATTAGTCTTTAAGACAGCTCTTTAGAAATAAGTTTGTAGTTTCAGTGGACTTTAAAATCAAACTAATCGTGTCTCAGTGATTCCCTCTTGTCTTGTTTTGGAGTCCTGTTTTGCTTGCATTGTTTTGTTTGGATCTGCTTTGTTTTGTTCTACTCTGTTTTGTTTTCTTCTGTTTTATTCTCTTTAAAATACAAAATAAAATAAAACTGATCATATCAGTCTCCATGTAGGCTGTATTACACTCGTGTTCATACAGGCAGGATAGAAACCATCCATCAGTTACACCTTGCAGCTAGACAGGATACCTTCCACTAATCTCTTGTAAACTTAGACATCACCCTAAAGTTGCTGCTTCCTGATACCCACCACATCAGGCTTTTGAAGCTGGCATACCTCTAGTTCAAACTGCATTGTCACTTTGCCAAAATCTGACTGTGTTTGACACTTCACTATATAGCCTTTTTGTACAAAGTCAATATGCTTCTTTGGGAGAACGGACATTAATTCACTCAAGAGTTGATCAGGATTCACTAATGTGGTTGTAGTCACATTATAGTGAAACTTGATCCTTCTTGGCCCATCTTTGACACAGCCCTTCCTTTTGCTCCTGGTGCGCACAGTGATAACCTTATCCAAACCCCTTTCAAGGCTCCCTAACACTTTGATTCCTTTTCTTTTTGGAGTATCCTCCATATGTGCTTGGTAAAGATCTACTTCCACTGAGTGGCACCACCTCTCAGGACTAATGACACCTGCTCCTAATTTGTCTGTTCCTGCTGAATTTACTGGTGTTTTAATTGGGGTTTCTTTGAGGTACTGATTTCTGGCTTTTGAGGGTGTGGCATAATGATTTGGTGTAGTGAGTATTTCCCTTTTATGTTGACTCTTATTAACTGGAGTCTAAGGCTCAGGAAATACAAAATTCTCTTCATTCTTTATAGCAGTCTTCTGAGTATATACATTCTCTTTGTTCTTTAATTTATTTATAGATGCTCTGCATAATACCGGAGTTAATGATTTAGACTCCGGGCCATTTCATTCTGTCCAATACTTGGTAAATTGTGGTGTTTGGGGAGTTGATAAATTGTCTTCACACCATTCATAGTCTATTAATTCAGCCACATAATTTTCACTACCTGTGGTCACATCTTCCAGACTCATATTCATTGACTTTGGGGTGGCACCTGCCAGGTTCACAGGAAAAAGAAGGAAGCCATAAATGAACCGGTTTTCCCCAAGCCTTCTTGGCTAGAAGCAGAAGATAGGTAGCTGTGAGCTGATCATATTGCCAAGGATTCTTGCTTTGCCACTCAGCAGGACAGTTGTAATCTTGCATGATTCAGGGATGGTTGAATAGATTTTTCATTGAAATTCATTTCTTTGGGTTCACCTGCAGCATTTGTTGAAGAAGCAGAATGCTACTGGGAGAGAGCCACTTAGGAGCATCATATTTCCCTCTCCCAATCTTCTTGTACAAAGCCATAACATTACCATCATCAAATGGTAGAAAGCCACACATAAGAACATGTAAGAGTATGCCTATGCTCCAAACATCTGCCTCTGATCCAAGGTATGATTTGCCTTGGCACAGCCCTTCCTTCAGGTGCCACATAAGCAAGTCTCCCACAGCATGTCTGTAGATGGTAACCCTTATTACCCTGTAAGCCCAGGAGGTGCGAGTCTGAGGCAGGAGGATCACAAGACTTTGAGACAGGTCTGAATTGCATAGAGAATTCAAGGCCAGCCTAAACTACATATTAAGACCCTGTCTTAGGTTTTGCACAGAGACCAAAGTCAATCATCTTTACTTTATGATGCTCATCAAATAAAAAATTCTCCTGTAATCCCAGCACTTTAAGGCTGAGGCTTTAATTTTATTTTAAAGAAGATAAAACAGAATAAAACCAATCAAAACAAACCAGTGTGAGTGATACAGGATTTCAAAACATTACAAAATCAACAATAGTTACCATAATGCCTTTTGATGTCTTCAAAATAACTGCAGACAACTTCGGGCACAGTAAAAAACAGAACAGAGTAGAATAAAAACAATAAAAACAAGACAATGAATGCAATTAAAGACTTCAAAACAAGCCAATAGTAAATCCAAAATTACTACCGTAATCTATCTTGCTATCTCTGAAATAGCTGCTCCTGCCATCGGATTTAACATAATCAAAACAAAAGAGAGTAAAACCCAACCCAACTGAACAATGGAAATAATATAGGACTTCAAAACAAGACTATAGAAAATCAACAATGGCTACCACCCTCAGAAGGAGACCCCCCCCCAAATGCCACATTGTGTACTGCTGTCCTCTGAACAGATGATCAGACCACTGGCCCTAGACCTGCAAGGTCAGTGAAACACCAAAGCACCACAGGCATCCAACTGCATTTCACCTTGATAGCTATTGTCACAGCCTGTGTTTTTTTTTTTTTTTTTTGCGGCAC
>RJWT010013667.1:0-12468 GCA_004365215.1 Cuniculus paca | reverse complement strand
AGGCATTGGTACATGTACATAATGCATCTTACTTCTTAATTCCTTTTATCGTCCCCTTTCCCTTCCTCCCTCATTCCTCTGTGCCTCTCTTTGTCTTCCTCCCTTTTTTTTTTGTACATGTTTACAGTACATAAGTTTTCCATTCTTTGTGGGGAGTTGAAATATGTACATAACACATCCTGATTTCTTTTTTTTACCTTTTATCGGTTCCCTTATTTCCCCCTCTCTCCATCTCTTGATCCGCTTCACCTCTGAGAAAAATCTATCTCCTTGTTTCCTATTATCTATCTTTTATTCTGCTTGTTAGTTTTACTCCGAGTTTCTCATATAAGAAAAACTGTGATGTTTAAGCTTGTGTGTCTGATTTATTTCACTTAATGTTAGTCTCAAGGCACACCCATTTTCCTACAAATGACTCAAGTTTACCTTTCTTTATGCCAGAAAAGTACTCCATTGTTTGTTAATACCGCATTTTCTTTATCCATTCATCTATTGATGGACATATTGGCAGTTTCTAAGATTTAGCTATTACGAATTGTGATGCTGTAAACATGCATGTGCATGGATCACTGCAGTATGATGTCTTTAACTCTTGGGAAGTTACCTAGAAGGGAATTAGCTAGGTCAAATGCAATTTCTAGTTTTAGGGGTTTTTTTGAGGAATCTCCATACAGATTTCCATAGTGGTTGTACCCCAACACTGTCCAAGGCTTCCTTTTTCCCACAGTCTCTTCAGCATTTATTATTTGTTTTGTTGATGATGGTCATTCTTTCCGGGATAAGATGAAATTTCAGATGCACTTCTAACCTTCAGTTATACTTTAAAGTGCAGCCAATGAACAAAATCTACCTTATTATATTTCAGGCATGAGATCAGTTGTATCAAAAATGCTATTTTTTAGTATTTAATTTAAAATGTTCTTGCCTTCTTTGTTTGATTTATCTATTTATTTATTGTCTTTTTGAGACAGGGTGTCATTATGTAGTTCAGGCTGGCCTTGAGCTCACTTTGTAACCAAGGCTGGTCTTGAACTTGCAATGATCCTCCTGCCTCAGCCTCCCGAGTGCTGGGATTATAGGAGTGCACCACCACGCCCAGTTTGCCTTCTTTGTTTTAATCTCTATAAAACAAATTTTATAGGCAGCCCAGGATAAGTAGAAATGATTTCTATTTCATAATAAACAGGGAAACATTCATTTTCAAAAGTTTTGACAGAAGTATAGAAACAAATGCCAAGAGTGCAATGGCTTGAATGTTAAAACATAATAGTCAACCTGACTCTCTCTAGTATGTATGTTGGTCTGAGATGCTGATCATGAAAATAACTTGATTAATTCAATAAGTCTTTTGTAGTTCCTGATTTCCATTGACAAGCATACCAAGGACCTACCAATGACTCCTGCAGATGGGTGCTCTGTATTTCTCTGAGAATTTATTAGGGGCGCCCTGCCACTAGATGGTGCCTCAGATCTGTGGGGCACACATCTGTGCATCTTGCTCTCTGGGATGGGGCAGGGAGAAATTGAAGCCTCCATTGTTAGCAATCAGACCCTGCTTAGTGACCTTGCAACACGAGAATATGGACAGCTTTTCTGGGAGGGCAAATCAGAATTATAGCACACCAGTCACTAGTGTGGAGCATCTGCACAAACCAGGCCTAGGAACATGCTGTGTAATTGACAGTTATTCACCTGCAGTAACTAATTTCTCTTTTGGATCCGCCCACTCTGTCAACAATTTTGTGTCCTTCAAGTAAGCATGTAACCTGATTTTGCAAATGACACTTAACAAGAATATCCAAATCGTGGTTTTAGCCAGTGAGAATTTTTTAAATTTACTTGTAATGATCAAGTAATGATACCAGTTATAATATAGAAAAAAGGATTTGCTGCTAATTTGTGCAAAGTAAGTATTTCCTCAAGGAACATTATCTCAGTTTTAAAGTGTTCTTAAATAAGAAAATCTTGCTTTTAGTACTGTCTTGAGATGCTAGAGCAATGATTTCCAAGCATGATCTTTTCTATGAGTCCTGATAAAATGAGAAAAATAAAGGTAATATTTTCAAAGGCAAATTTATTAAATTTTAAGAAATAATATCCAGTAAAAGATTGTCTTTTTATTGTTTTATGTCCGTGTAGTTTTTCCAATGTCAACATTTTCATCCTTTCATGAGATGACAATGATAGTTCAGCAATAGCCTAGGCCAAATTTAACACAAAAATTAGATAATCCTATACAATGTAATTTTCATATTGGACAAAGAATATATTCATACTCAGGTTTTATTGTTGCTGTATAGCAGACCAACACAGAAGGTATAGTACCTAAATATTAATCTTTTATTTGTTCGGTGATGGTATCTCTGGTCCACATGCCAGTGGGTGGCTAGAGGAACCACTTGGCTAGTGTGAATATGTGACAGAATTAATGCCAATAAGATACAAGGAAAACTTATTGGGATGAGGGAGAATCTTCTAGAAAGAGCTTATTCTCCCCTAAAAGTGACACACGGGGAAAAAACATTTGTTGTCCTGCTGGACATTGCTACCTCTGCAAGTAAAGCCTGACACTGTGTCACTCACCATAAAACCATGGTGGAAATCGGAACACAAGTAAAGGCAGCACACAGAGGTGGGCAGCACACAAAGATGGAAGCAGCTTGAATCTTTGATGATGTGGACAGGCTTGGAGCCAACATACTACTTAGGAACCAATTATATGATGTGAACTTTCCTCTCTTTAATTCTACAGTCTGAAATTTTTTTTCTTCTACTTACAACCAAAATATTTTTTAATTTATTTTAAAGAGAATAGAATAAAACAAAGCAAAGCAAAACAAAACAAAACAGAATAGAGTCAAACATAATATAGCATTTCAGAACAGAACACTGCAAGCAATACAGGTCTTCAAAACATATCAACAGGAGATTAACAATGGCTACCCTACTGTCTCTTGCCTTCTTCGAAATGGTCATTCATACATTCACAGACAATAAACTCAAACAAAACAAAGTAATATAAAACCAGATAAAACAAAAGAGTGAAACATTACAGGCCTTCAAATCAGACAAGAAACCAACAACCAAAATATTTTGACTGACAACCCATGTTTTTGTTGCTTAAATCAACATAAAAAAAAAGAAGACAGGAAGAAAAAACTAAAGATAGAAACACCAAGAGTCAAAAATGAACAAAATTTTACAGTAATGAGTAACAGGAACAAACTAACACATAAGTGTATTCTAAGGAAGTAATTACTATTTTTTTAAAAAAATTGTCCTTGTTAACCATACCAAGCAATGTGTTTCAATAGTGTCATATCCACTGTGATTTCTTTCTGTTTGGAAGAAATTCTCAGTTTAATGATAACATGTCCTTCACATTTAATAGAGCCATGCATCATTTAACAATGACGATATCGTCTGAGAAATGTGTTTGTAGGTGGCTTTGTTAGTGTGTAGACATCATAGAGTATAGTTATCAAACAAAGATGGCTGTAATGTCACTAGGCAACGTAATCTTCAGGCACTACCTTCATGTATATAGTCTGGAACTCACGAAAGCCTCCAAATCTGACATGTGACTAGATTTTCTAGACTAAATTTTTAACAAAAGAGAGAACTGGTCTCAAGCTCAAAGACATAGGCAATGATATTTAGCTAAAATTCAGTGATATTTTGCTTTAGTTGAACTTTCATGACACATTCTGTTAATGGTATTTTATAATGTTTTTCTCTTTATGGTAATTCCTATTTAAGATTTAATTAAAGATCAATATTAAATAAATGTTAGTGTAGTTGGTGCATAGAAATGACAAAAATTATGAAGTGACTCAGGGATGCCTGAAATTCAGAGGCTAATAAACTACTTGGGTAGAGAAGATATACCACTGCCATCTGGCTGGAACGTGGCTTTCCAGTAAGAGTATTTATGAGGATCTTTTCTGTATTTTATCTTAGGTGGATTTTCCAAGATAAATTAGATATGGCCGTATCCTTATCTGGGTCTTAATGGGTCAGTCTCTCTTGGTTTTGTAGCCTCAGTGGAGAATTGGTGTAGGGGGCTCTTGCTTAAACTTTTGTTTGTTTGCTGTTTTCAGTATCTTCCTGACCTGCAACTTCCACCTTCCAGCTTAAAGATTTATTATTTCCATGCCGTTATTAATGCTGAACCCTTTGAAAGAAATGTGTGCCTCTCCTTCGGCTCTGCCCAGAGTCCCATTGATTCTTCACCCACCTGGTCAACAGCTTCCTTCCGCTTCTCAGGTCTCAGACCACACTGCAGAGACTGGATCTCTTCTGTTGCAGCGTTCCCGCTCAGCACCGACGACAGCGAATTTCACACCTGCCTGTGACTTGAGTACATAGGAGCCCTCTGAGAACAAGGAGTCCATCTCAGTGATCTTCACCTTACTAGCGAATTCCTAATATTAAATTGCACTAAACTAGAATCAAGTCATTAATTGAAATTAGTCTGAAATAAACTGATCATTTTTATTTTAAAATGCTATTTTATCACTTCACAATAGTTTATATCAATTTTTCTTCATATTTTTTCTAAAACAAATGAGTGTCTAGCAATGGAAAAGATCTGAAGCATCATATGACAATAAAAGGACACTATTTTAACCATCCTAAAGCAAATTTTTTCTTAAGACATCCAGAAAATGTTGAGTTATCTTCCTTAGAAGTCCATTCCAAATTTTTACATCTGGTATTTACAGGAAGTTTTTCCTCACGTTGAATTTAAACCTCTTCAAGCTTCGGTTTAACTTGTTTCCTATTGGTCTAATCTCATGGTCTCCATAAGAAACAGCTGGTCGCTATTGACTTAATCTGCTGCAGTCACAGAGAAAGCCAGCATGCTGGAATATCCTACTGGATATACCCTCACAGCTTTACATTTTATTTATTTATATATTTTTGGTACCAGGAATCAAACTCATGACCTCAAACTTGCCAGGCAGGTGCTTATGCCACTGAGCTAAATCCCTGGCCCACAGCTTTATGTTTTAAATCAAGAGTGAGTTGGCATTTTATACTAACAGGGTAAGTTTTTGATTGTTTTTCTTGTTAAATTCGAGCAGGGAGCACTCTTCTAAAGAAAGATATTAATATTACAAGAAAGTAGTACTTATCAGCGGAGAAATTCAGAGAGATGATCTAGTAGAACGTGTGTGTGTGTGTGTCTGTTTGTTGGTCGGTTGTTTTGTTTGTTGAGATGGGGATCTCGCTATGTTGCCCAGGCTCGGTTTGAATTCTTGGGCTCAACTGATCCTCCTGTCTCAACCTCTCGAGTAGCTGGCACTACAGGTGTTTGCCACCACACTTGGCAGTAGAAACTACTTGAAGAGGGGAAAATGGCTCGACTTGATTTGTGAAAAAAGAAATGTCAAAGTAATGAGTTTAAATGAATGTTCACAGGTTACAATATGATGGGGAAAAATAACTGATGAGAGAAAAACTGCAGGAAGTTTATAATAAGTTCCCAAGCACCCAGCTGGAATTAAACTAGAGGAAAAGAAGGTTTGACTGAAGGCCAACCTGGCAGGCCTTGTTCCTGGACACCTTGCCAGCAGGACAGGATTCCCACAGGGCTGACATAAATTGAGAAAACTGCATCCAAATTTTGAAGCGGATAGTAATTAGAGGTAAAGCCATAGGTTGTCTGCTTTGGAGAAAGATTTGGTAGGAGTTGGCAGGAAATTACAAGAGATAAAGGTAGTGGTATGGTAGCTTTCTGTTGGTGTAACTGAATGTCATAGACTGTGAAAATAATTTTAAAAATAGAGGTTTATTTTGCTCATGGTTTTGAAGGTTGGTACTGGTGAGGGCCCAAAGCTGCATCACCTGGAGAGGCAGAGCAGGTGTCGCAGCTCAGGTCTCTCTTTATCTTTTTATAAAGTCCTTATGGCCACCACGGGGGCCCCACTGTCACGATCTCATCTAATCCTAAGTACTTTTCAAAGGTCCCACCCGCGAATATTATTAATTTATAAATTTTGGGATTAAACTTCCAGCACATGAATTTTGGCAGATATATTCAAACCATAGCATCATTAGAAAAAGAATTTGAGCTACAGAACAGGTACATCACAAATTAACTCTAAGGAGAATTTGAACAAAGCACTTATCTGTCATTGCTCCCGCTAACTGGTTCCAATCAGATAGATAACAGAGGTTATAGTTGCTTACTGGCCATTGGCATCTGACTAGAGTGAACTTCCAACATCAGCTTCCTGGTGACCATTGTAATTTTATCTGAATTTAATGCAATTGGAATAACATGATAGATTATTTTAACTGTTTAGGAAATTTGGAAACTTCTAGAGAAAGAGCAGAAAAAGTAGGAATGAGAGTCAAAATATATCAGTAATAAAGATGTATGCTGACATAAGGGTATAACACAATCTATCATTTGTTGCTTGACAAAGTCATCAAGTTGAACCACATCCAAAAATCTAAATGTGGCAGGCAAACAAGCATGATGCGTTATATCCATATCTTAAAAGATATATTGAGCACCTCTTAGAGATAATTAATGTAAGCTCTTGAAACAATACCTGCGATATAGAAGAACTCACATAGGTTTAGGTATCAGTCTTGCTGTCACTGAATGGAAAGTAACAGGATAGATACTGTGGCAATAGACAAAGCAGAAAGACATAGGCTTGCGCTTTTGGATATGTAAACCCTTGGGATCCATGGAAGGCAATTCTATTACTTTTCTTAATTATACACAGTGGAGTCCCCAAAGCACTGAGTTTAACATCTGCCCACTTTTTCCCTGTCATCCATCGCTGTGAATGTTCAGAGGATTTCCAAGGAGGGAGGGTATCACAGGCTACAACTATCCCATCTTCTTCCCCGGCACCATGTTTACACTCTGCATCATACACACACACACACACACACTGCATGTTATTGTTAATCACAAGACTTTCAAAAGATAAACACATTTTTGCCTTGTATGGGACTCAGTTTTTCATACATTTGAATAATGTAAATATAATAAAGGGAAAGAACTGTTAAATATATTATCCAGTGCCTTGAAGACAGCCTGACTCACATATAATTTTAATTCTCAAGAAAGCAAGGTGTTACTTTCCTCACTAGAGTGAGTCCCAGTTTTTTCAGCTGAGGTTAATAACCTGAGAAGAATTTCTCACATATGCCTCAATATAGAAGTACTGAAAATCTTGACCTCTCTCAGCTACATGTTTAGGAATATAGCTTATAATTTTAAAGCTTATTTAACATTGAGACATTATTTTTTAATGTGTGACGCACTTAAAGAATAAAATTCTTCATTTCACAATATTGACTAAAATATGGGAGGAGCCCCACAATAGTGAACTGCCAGCTCCAAATGCTAATATTACCAATGTTAAGAAGTCCTGCCCTAGAAACATTGAAATCTTACTGCTATTGACTTTGAAAGATTACCACAGACATCCTTTAAGACCTTACATAAGTCACTCTCTTTCCCGGCCTCTCTTTTCTCTGTACTGGTGAGGACATTTTCCTAAATAATCTCAAAGGTCACTTTCAACTCTGATTTTATGATTCTGGTCCTTTCATCGTTACATTATTTTATGGAAGTTTTTGGCACTGTAAGATTAATCTGTTCTTGGAAAACCTGAATGTAAACAGAAATTGATTCTTTAACATTTATTCTCAGCAGTAGAAAATTATTGAGTTGCTGTCGAGAGAGTAATATTACTGATTTAACTGTGCTTTATGGAGAATTTTAATAGACATAAAAGATTTAAGTCACAGCGCATGTAAGATGAATAAAAGACATTTTTTTCTTTCGCACAGTCATTACCCTTCCGCTGTGAGTATCATTGGTTCTGTGGGTGGTGCTGAGACAGATTCAGAAGGTGCTGGCATGGAACAGAAACTGGTGTGGGAGAGACCTGCTCCTGGGGTCTCAGCCAGCGTTCCAGTTGTCTGTGTGCATTTAGTGAAGGACCTGAAAACGTTGAACAGATCGTTTTCCCTCTACTTCCAAAAGGAACAAGAAAACCTACCCTAGGATATGCCATTCAATTACTGTAACTATGCACTGATGCAAATACAGACATTCTTTCCCTCTGTTAGAAAGCACCGAAAATGAACGAGACTACCAAGTAGAGTCCTCTTGTAATTCTTACTGATAAGAACCAGAACTCAGAAGACCTAGAAATAAACCTCTCTAAGATTGTAAATGAATCTAACCACAAGGAAAAATTAAGAAATACAGTAAAGCTGGGCATGGTGGCACATGCCTGTGATCCTAGCACTGTGGGAGGCTGAGGCAGAAGGATCAATTACAAATTCTTTGAACCCAGCATGGGTAACTTAGTGACTTGGCAAGGCTATGTCTCAAAATATTAAAAAAAACACTGGAAATGTAGTGTAGTGTGAAGGCCTTGGGTTCAATGTCAGGCATCATAGCAGATTGAAACTTTCTATTATGGGACAGCTTTTTTTAACAACTAAATTCCTCATCATTGCAGTTGTTAAGCATGTCTGGAAGAAAAACAGATTGCCAAGTCACATCTCCTCTGCTCCTACGGAGGTTCTTGTGAATGATGGATGCTCTCACATTATTTCTCACATTTAATTCTGACTCCTCTCGAGTCAAATGCACCAGCAATGCACCAACACATTGGAAAATGCCCTGATTGGATGAACTCAGTCCCTGGAGGCGTTTTCATCAGTGCTGCCCTTCCCATACCATTTTGGTTGCACAAGATCCGCAGATAAACTTTAAATTCTCGACTCTGTACTTACTCCGTAAACGATGAAATTCTGTGGTACGCTAAGATTCAAAAAAAGGTTTAACAGCACATAATGCCAGCCCAAGTTACTAAAGTTAATTTTAACATGGATACATGTACATTCTATGTTTGGGACTAAAATGGAAAAACCTGACCATATACAGTAGAGAAATCCAGTTTCATGGTAACTCATATGAGAAAGGCCACATAGTATTAGTGAACTTATATCTTAATGTGACTAAGATATGATAAGCTGATTAAAATCCATGCATAGGCTGTATAAATAGAAAAACCACGTCCAGATGGATGGAGATTACGGGCCTCCTACTCCAATTTGCAGCAGGCTCAAGGATTCTCAGTTTAAGAGGGAAACTGGGAAATGACATAATGGAAAAAGGATGGTAAGGCTAGTGAGGTATGTTTATCATGTAAAGTGGGTGACCACAGGCAGATGTGACAGCAGTGTCCACTGGAAGACTCAGACTGACACTTGAGAGGGGTGGAACCAATTTTTCATTTTGCTGCTGCAAGTGAAGCTTAGTCACAAGAAGCTACAGGGAGGCAGATGAATTTTGTCCTAATTGAAGAATTTCCTAACAATTAAAAATTTCTAACCATATGATTATTAGCTGCTGCCTGGAGTGGAAATCCCCTATGACTAAAACAAAATAAGCAGAGATTATTTCATCACATGTTAGAGATAATAAACATGAAGCTTCTGAATCCATTCCAATCCTAAAAATGAAGTTATTTTTGACAATCATCTGTAGTTGTGACTGCTTCGCTTAGAGAGCTAGTAATGGCAGAATTAACACAGACTCCAGTTGCAGATAATGGGGGCTCAACTTCATAAACCCCCTCCAGTTTAATATATGAGTGACCTTGAGCAAAGCTACTTTGCCTCTCTGAACTTCAATTTCCTCATTTTGCTAACAGGAATACTCAAAGTACTCATCTCCCAGAATAGTTTGAAGGCTGATGTAGCTAATATATGTAAAGCACAATTCCTTACACATAGTCATGCTATGTAAGAGTGATCCTTAGGACATACGACTAAAGTCCCTGAGACACATAATTTGTTCAACCGCTTCTACGTGGAGTATCTCTCACCAATTTCCAGACTGACTTTAGGAACTCGCCCTGCATCTTCATCTTCTTCCACAGCATGACATGTGGCGTTCAGGTGGAATTCAATTTTCTCTGAGTCAAATTGTAAAATGTGTACTAAATGTTTTCCTGTCCAGATAAGCTAAACACAAATTTACTGGCTTCTTGACAGTCAAATCCTTGAGGGATAAGAGCATGGAAGTCCTGTATGTTTTATAGATGACAAATTTTCAGGGCTATTAAACAGTAGCCACTAGGTGATTATTTATGATGCTCTGTTCAGAATACATGATCCTCGCATTCATAGATTTAGATATTCTTGTAAAAATAACTAAAATTGCATGAAACTATTGTCTGAAGATAAAAGCTCCCCAGGCTATTGTTAGTTGATTACAAGTGACGGAGATTATAAAATGGTAATGGATTTACGAACAGTTAAAGAGCTTGTCTGTTCAGCAACCACGAACCAATTTCTATAAGAGTCAAATAAGGCACATTTTTAACTTTTAAGGACCTCACTGACATGTCCTATTTACTTACATGTTTTTTCTATTTGTTGGATCAACTGTTTTCTAATGAATTATTCTCCCGTTATTCTACTAAATCAATAATATATAAAATTGCATGTATTTTCAACACCTGCAGGCTCTGCTGCCGTTCTTTTGTCATCCCTCTTAATGAAGTGGCTTTACTGACAGACACTTCATTTGGGCCTTGCTCATAAAGGCCCCTGTGTACACGACAGAGTAGGAAATGCTGAATCAAGAGGGTGCTAAAAACCAAGGCTACCGCGAGTGTCAGCCCTTGTGGGCTGTTCTTGTTAGCAGTCGGCGCTAAATGTGGTGAGGCTGGAGAAGGTGGAGGTGAATGGGATCGTGCAGAAGCTTTCTGAGCGATCTGTAAAGAAACTAGTCAGTATCATCTCCTTCACTTCTTTGAATCTTTATGACTTACAGATAATCCTAAAACAAACCAATAAACAAAAAACCCAAAACTGCAGTGGCTATAATCTGACACCAATTTTGTCAGTGTTGATCATTAACTTTCTAATTTGGAATGTCATGATAATTTTCTATAAACTATATATTAAGTTGGGACAAAAGTAGATGTAGGTACAGTGGTATGCTGATAAATGTTCAACAATCAGCTCTCTGAAAACCTTTTCTCATAAAAAGCCCTGATTTCTAACCTTTGCCGATTTCTGTGGCAAGTACCCTCACCAAGGCCGATTTTAGGCTACCATCATGACACTGTTAGACATGGAGCTGGGAAGAGATGAGTACAGTCAGCTCTGGGGAGCTGACACAGCTGAAAAACAAGCCACTGGGTATCACTCTATGTTTCATCAGATAATGGTAAACTCATTATTTGGCACTTGTGAGATAGACTTTTAAGTACAATTTTAAGTTAAAATGAGACTCGTCCTCATATATGGTCTCATGTATGAATATATGAGTCACATTATTACTCTCAAGCAGTAGAGGCTCTGAAGAAGGCGTAGGTGTTGGTCCTGACTTTACTGCCTTCTAGTGATGTAACCTGGTGAGTCACTCATGACTATATTGGGCTTAGCACAGTACCTAAGGATGTGATTGTTAGTAGTAAGAGAACTGACATACGACTATTTGAACTACAAAATTCACCTTGGAAATATTGCCAAGTCCAGCCTCTGCCTTCTTTAAACATTTCTTTCTCTATTCTAGGCTCATTTCCTAAAAATATCTCCTAAACCAAACTACTCCAACTATGAATCTTTCAAAGTTCATAAGCATATTTATTGTTGCAATGTGATAATGACACTGATGTCCTAATAGCAGTTCTGAATATTTGTGGTTGTTTTTCATGTACCTTACCCTTACCCTAGTTTGTTTTATTGCCATAAAATACTCATCCTTGTACTGAAAAATAAAACCCCTTTACTTAGTCATGAATCTCCTAAGAAGGCTCAATGTAGTAAATCAAAGTTAAAATAAATTCAAGCACAATTATTTTCTAATTATATTAACTTTAATGAAGCTGGGTTCTTTACATATCTAGCTTATTTGTTAATCTTTATTGGATGTTATTATGTGTCAGATGCTATTCTGGTGCTAAGAAAACTGTAGGATGGGAAAAAAAGATTTCTGCCATTTAAAAAAGTACAGAACATATTATCTAAACTTTATGTGCATCTCAAATAGAACCCATGTGGAAATTGCCGCAAGAATACAGTTATTGAAAAATATCAGAGCCCACAAGAGTGTAAATCTCAGACCGCAAATTCAATTGTACAAGAATTCAAATCATATTCGGTTTTGATTATTTAACTAATTTTCTATTTCCATCTATATTCTACTTGGATGGGAGTGTCTTAACCATGTCAATTCATTGCTCCCCCTCTACTTCTCAGGATTGGGTCTCATATTGGGGACCAGCTGAATGGCAAGGCCTGAGAAACACAGGTTGCCTCTGAGATCCTTTCTTCCTCCCTTCCTTCCTTCCTTCCTTCCTTCTTTCCTTCCTGTCTGCATGGCCTTTCTGGGATAAATAGAAACCAGGCCATGCTAGATTATAATTTGAGTGTGCACAAGTATTGCTGTCTTGTCCCACAAGGAAC
>RJWT010013666.1:0-21620 GCA_004365215.1 Cuniculus paca | reverse complement strand
GCCTAACCTAGAGCCCTGTGTTCATAAGAAGAACAATGTGGGAAAAGCCAGGTCACCGTTTCTGTGAGCCGGTGGAAGCCATGCAGGTCCCAGGAGGAGCAACAAGAAGCCAGTTCATCCTTCCCCTGAGCCGACCTGCGCGTGGGCCGGAAGAGTAGAACTGCACCCTCCCCGCCATGCCCATAAACAGCCAGCCGATCTGGAGGATCACAAGCAGAGTTGATAGCAACTGAGGTAAAAAAACAACTTCATGCTTGTATTGTTTGATTGACTTTGCAGGCCTAGAGTCAGTAGTCTGAGCATCTACTGAGAGGATAACAATATGCAATATAGCAAAGATGGGGGATTTCCTTCTGCCTTGTTTTTGAAATTCGATATTGTTCTCACTGTTTCTTTTGTTCAGTTTTATTGTTTTGTTTTCTTCAATGTTCTGTTTTGATTGGTTTTATTCTGTCCTGTTTTGTTTGATGGTATGGGCAGCAATTTCGAAGTTAACAAGAGGCATTATGGTAGCCATTGTTGATTTCCTATTACCCTGTTTTGAAGTCCTCTATCACTTTCACTGTTTTGTTTTGATTGGTTTTATTCTGTTTCATTTTGTTTGATTTTATTCTCTTTAAAATAAAATAAAATAAGTTTGAGGAGACAGCCCCGCCAGCTACCTGCTGGCTCTGGAGAAAGGCCGGGTGGGGTTGTCACCGGTCCTCATTACTCAAGCTCCTTGTCCAACAGGTTGTTGGTGATATAGTTTCATTTATGTGGTGAGAGAAAAGGATCATCTAAGTATTGCCTTTTCTTCACTTTCAGATTTCTGTTAACAAGTTGGGGGTTTTGTCTAATAACAAACTTAATATCCTGAGCTAGCATTATACCTCTGTGAATAGCAGTCCTTTAGATGACTGTAGTGGGCTCGAATCCCTCTTCAGAACTGCACTGTTTCATTCACAAGATTTAGGAAGATAAGACATTATTTATAAGATACTTTGGATTGGTATTTCATCAAATTTGTGTGAAGGGATCATGAGTTTTAGAACTTACCTTTTTAGAGAGACTTGCATTTAGCTAAATGACACCAGTTTAAGGAAAGACTACAACATATCTATTTCATAGTCTTTCTGATGTGAGTAATCTGGTTCTTCACAGATAACCGGAAGCTCTTCATGAAGTTTCATATGATTTAAATAATAGTGAACTTTGTTACTGTTTTGGCTTTATGCATACATATATGCACATTCAAAAACCTTGAAAAACAAAGAACACAGTTTTCTATAAATCATTCACTTAGACCAGTGATTCTAGGGTGTTTTTGTTTTTGTTTTGTCTTTTTGAGATACCATCTCGCTATGCAGTTCAGGCTGGCCTTGTACTCACTAAAGCCCAGGCTGGCCTCAAAGTCAGAGCAACCCTCCTGCCTCAGCCTCCCTAGTGCTAAGATTGCAGGCATGTGCCACCACACGTGGCTGGACCAGCGATTCTGTGCCTGGAGCAGCTTTTGTTTCACAGGGGCCATTCAGCAGGGTGTGGAGGAGACCTTCTTGTTTCCGGCAGCTGTGATTGAGGGCGCCTTCGCACTGAGGAGGTAGAAGTGTGCCTTCTGCAGGGCACAGGTCCTGGCAGGAAACAGTTAATTTGGCCCAAAACATCAAGAGAGACAAGGTTTTAAAAATGCGACTTAGTCATCTTAGAATGGTGCTGTTTTTATTTTTCTTGTGTGCATTTATAATCATAGATTTAAAAATATTTGTGTCATCTATGATGCTTTATACACTGTTAGTCTAAAACTACAGCATAAGCATTGATGATGTATTAAATATTCCTGTAAGACAAGGTTTTAACATTTTCTTACCTTTTCATTGTGTAAATTGTCAATACCTGAAAATAATATAGAATCCAGGTTGCCATCACCTGACTCCCGCAGTTACCAGCTCAGAGGACAGCTTGTGGTCTCCTCCCACACCTGCCCTGTCCCCCACAGCGTCCCCCACAAACGTTTTTCTGACAGATAGCCTGATTCCATATTTTCACGCGTAAGTATTTCAGGATATCCCTCTATTAGATAAAGTTTTAATGAAGACTCCCTGGTTTTCTATCCTGTGGATGCAGTATCCTTTAAGGGCCTCTTGTTAATTTTGGGGGTTGCTTTTCATTTTCTCCTTGGATCTTTCACTTGTGTTTTGCTGGAGTTCGGGGTTTGTTTTCTCTTTCTGTAATCTGCACATGGCAGATTCTCCTTGTTCCACAGGTGAAGTGGAAAGTGTGCAAACTAAGCAAGGCAAGAGTGAGTGCGAGGCCCTTAATTTCATTAAGCCCTGTGTAACTGGTGAAGATTAATGTACATATCTCTTGCTAATTCTTTCCAATTACTTAGTTCATATGCATTCCCAAGCCTGGTTAATTATGCTGAAGTCAGGTAGTAATTTTGCACGGTGTTCTGACAGCAGGGGAATTCTCCTGCGGAGCCCCTCGCCCGAGTCCATTCATTTCCGCTCAGGCCTAATTGCCGCCGACTAGCTGCCACAGGTACGGGACAGCCTGCGTTCAAAAGAGGCAGGGACTTCTGAGAACAAATAGGGAAAGATTAATTGTTTGTTTTGTTCCCTCCCAAGAGAAATGTGGGTGCTTAATCAAGAAAAATAATTTCTCCTGTTGATTTGGCTTATTTGGAGAAAAGATAATTGTGTAAGGGTCGGTACAAAGTAATGCCTTTTCTAAGAGGTATGGCCACTTACTACACCAGAGACCGGGGCGTGGGGAAATAAATGTAAGACACTGACGAAATGGATGGGGATGGGTCACATTTCTCATAGTAAGTAATCTGGCTGTTGGGCTTTTATTTGTACCAATAATGCAGCTAGTATTGTCATTTGTTTTGTCTGGATCTTCGGAAATCTAATCAAGGAGACAATAGCGTAAAAAAAATCAACAACACTTTTCCAAATTGTTCTTAATTGCTAGCACACAGAGTGAGCTAAATGCTGTGATGTTTCCAATTAAAGAACCTGTTTGCAGGAAACACTATTAAATCTATCTTCCCCAATCTGATAAATAAGCTATCAAAGACTAGAGCAGATTAATTGAGATCAATTAGTTCCAGATTTCTTATAATAGGGAATGCGCACCAACATTATTTGAATCTGGCAAATTTGGCATGGTAACTGTATCACTTGTACCTCTGGCTCATATAAAAAGAAACACGATTAAATATTATCATATTGTTTATGATTTTTAGTATCCAAACCATTTTCTTTTCAAAATCTCTAGTTGTATGAGAAGGATGTCTGATGTGTTCTGAATCGAAATTGACCCTTGAATTTGGAAAGGAGATTAAAGTGATCCAATGAAAAGAAAAGTATATATTGTCTCTCTGATGGAAAGAGATGTCTGGAGCAGGCAGGAGTTGACAAACTTTCTACATGAGATCACATGGGAGTGGAGGTCGCGGCTACCCACCCTCACCATTACAGTGTGGAAACTTCCATATGAGAGGATCTGTGTTGCAATAAAACTTTATTTATAAGGGCAGCAACAAACCAAACTTGGCCCTTGGACTATAGCTGTCTGTTGGAGTAGAGGTGGTGGCAGCTTGGGTGGCCAGGTGACCACAGAGGACTGACATGGAAGACTGCAGTCTGGCATGGGGAGGCTGTCAATTTGGTGACCTAAGCCACCACTCTCTGCTGGATGAGCTAGGGTAGTTATTTAACCTTGCTGAGCACTGGGCATCTTTTCTGTAAAAGGGGAATAAAAAGACACAGAGTTGTTCATAATAACTACTTGAGTTAGCATGTGTGAAGCATCGTCCAGTTTCTAAAATATATTAGGTTTACAGTCAAGAGTAGTTGTTACTTTTGCTCAGCTCTGTGGACCGTATTTGGCATGTGTCTTATGCTCATTTTCCCCAAATCCCAGAAAATTCCTGGAACTCCAAAGAGTCACAGGGATTAATGCCTCATCTTAATTACTTAACCATGAAAATTAAATTACCAAATGTTTTTCAGAAACCATCTCAGCAATTCAGTGAAAACCATGACTAATTTAAAATGCTATTTGGTACCAGGCAAGGCAGAAATTTTAAAGATAGTGCAAAACATTGGAACTGGAAAGTTCTGATGAAATCTTTCAGCCATTCGTTCACTTACCCACTAATTCACAAGCAAACATCTTCTAAGGGTGGATTCTGGGCCAGGCCTCTGCAGGGTGCTTTACTTTTATTGTCTCCCAGTCGTCCTCACCACCCTGACTCCACAGCATCGCCTGGTACTCAGCTCAGTCTGCCTCAGTACTGACTCTGGTTGAAGAGCATGTGCTAAGCCTGACTCTACATACATGGCTTTCCCTCACTGAACAGCTTAGTAACAAACAGCACATACATCCTGGGGGAGCCTGGGGATGTAGCTTAGTGCCAGTGTGCTTGCTTACCATGCATGAGGCCCTCAGATTAATCGCCAGCACTGCAAAACAATAAAATACAGACAAACCAAGACCCAGTGGTCAAGGTACCCGACTGAATGGTGTCTGCATGGGAACCTCACGGAGCCAAGACCTCTTGCCAGCCCGTCTCCCAGGTGAGGGGCAGGAGGCAGCAGGAAACCTGCAATCCCTTTGATTTTTTTTTTTTTCATATGATGAATGAACTAAAGTCAGTTTTATTCCTCGGACTGGCATGGCACTTTCCCCAGTCCCAGCTCAGACAGCCTAGGGCCCCACCTGATTCGGACAACCCCACAACCGGGGCCTGCTCCCGGGGCCCATGGCAGTCTGTAGCCCAATAAGGTGGATTTGGGGGGTCTATTGTCTGCGTGCGGCTGGTCCTCACCATGGGCACACATGCATAATAGTAGTCCCGCCCTGAAACTGCGAACCGAGAACGAGAGAGGAGAGGTCAGTGCCTGTGAGCCACCACCACTCAGGGCAGCCAAGGAAAGTGAGCAACTTTTAAAAGAAACCAAGCCCCAGTGCGAGCATCCTGGACACAGCTCTTTGACAAGATGCTGTTGATAGGGGATTGTGTTGCCAGAGTGAGTGCTCGTAACCTATAAAAACTCTCTACCTCCCTTAAAACTTGGAAACAGAATTTTTAAGAAATTTTCAGAAATCTTTCGTAGAGTCTCAGTTGACCTTTGTCCAAAAATTTATTAAATGCAGCCTTTTCTAGTTGTTTTATAACTGGGTGACATCAAGAAAACAGGAATTTCCTGACCAAATCTCATCAGAAAGTTATTGGTCAGTGAAACTGAAAAAAATCAGTATTATGAGTTAGTCAGTACACTTGTTGTATCTCATTATTGTAAGATACTGTTCTCAACAGTGGCAGTCATTAAAAACAAATCTTTATGAAGTAGACTGAATTTTTAGTGGCACTTGAACAAAATGAATATTTACCGTGTTCCAACTTAGTGGAGCATATCCAGAGACAGTATTCACATTTTAAAATGTCATTGTCACATTTTAAAATGTCGTTGTCATTTTAAAATATAGGTGACAAGGTTCTTTGTACTATTAGTAAATACAATAAAGTATATTTTAAATATTATGCTACGTAACTTACAGTGTTTTGTGTGTATACGTAAATGGCACGTAATTGACACAGTGGTTCCTTTGTGTCAGGTAGAGGTAAATAAATGTGTGCTGCAGGGTGGGGCTCAGCCCGTCTCCCTGTGGGAGGTGTGCAGTGAAAAGTGTCTGGAAACGGTGATCAGGGTTCACTCTGGCTTGTGTGGACCCCCCTGCTCCGTGCATGCCAACAGTGTTAAGTAAAAGCCACTGTTAATCTATTATCATGATTTGAAACTCATATTGTCTTCATTGTTCTGATTAGTTTCGTTTTGTTCTGTCTTGTTTGATTTTATTATACTTGATGGCATGGACAGCTATTTCAAAGATAACAAAATATATAATTTCAGCCATTGAGGATGATTAATTATCTTGTTTCAAAACCCTGTATTGCTTTCATTATTTCATTTTAATTGATTTTACTCTAGTCTGCGTTGTCCAATTGTATTATGTGTGAAGGTGTAGGCAACTATTCTGAAGATAACAAGAAACAATATGGTAGCCACTGCTGTTTTACTAGTACCTTGAAGTTCTGTATTGCTTTCATTGTTTTGTTTTGTTTTGTTTTGTTACTGGTTTTATTCTGCTCTATTTTGTTTGATTTTATTTATGCCTGATGGCATGAGCAGTTATTTTGAAGATAAGAAGAGGCATTATGGTAGCCATTATTGATTTCCTTTTACCCTGTTTTGAAGTCATGTACCATGTTCATTGTTTTGTTGTGATTGACTCTGTTCTGTTTTATTTTGTTTGGTTATATTCTCTTCAAAATAAATAAAAAATAACAGTGCATGGACCGTGCACTTAGAATTTTTTTAAGGAAAAGATGTACATTCTGTGATGTTTACAATTTATTAAATAAGGTGCTCTATTTCCAAAAAACATTATTTTAAAAATCCTTTCCCACTCAGAATTTGGCAGACTTGTGAATAGGAGGGGTTAGTTTCTGGCTGGTTGAGGGGCCTCGTTTCCATGAACTTGAATCTGTTGTGGATTCTGGTTGTGGCAGTGGAGTGAAGGGCTAAAGAAAGTCTAATATTTTCTAAAACAGTCCCTGGTTCTGGGACTCCTAGTTTTTCTGCCTGCTTTTATGGAGTAGGGTTTCGTTTCATTTTTTTAAGCCAGTGGCATTGTGACTTGACTCTATTTCCTCTATTGCTTGCTGTGAGATAAATACACAAGCAAACCAACTTGTCTCTTTTTGTCCATCCTGCATTGGGACAGGAGGGTTGGGAGATGCCATCGGAACCATGCTGGCGGTCTGATTATCTGTTTCTGTTACTCTGTTGACCCATCTATCATAGAATAACCACAAGCACCTCAGGCCCCACCCACCTTCTCTCTGCTCTGCGTACAGAAGCAAACTCAGTGTCTTCCTGTCCAGCCTGCTACTCCAGGGCTTGCTCGTTTCCAGCATTTTGTTTTCTCTACCGGCCATTCTTGCACTCCTGTGGAAAAATCTGGGCCTGTCTTAGGTTCTGATTATAAAATCACTGTCTTCACTAAAAGTAATCCTATGGCCATGCCCTGGAAGAAGTGCTTTCCTTGTTTGTCACTCCAGCTACCGTTGCCTTTGATTATGAACTGTCCTTTTGTCCAAGATCGCCTTGGTAGCTTCCTCATTCACTGTGGCTGCTCTAGTTGACCTCCGCAGTCGTTCTGTGGCTAATGCATTCCAACTTCATCTTTGATGATGATACTTACCTACCAGAAACTTTTCACATCTCCTTGTCTGGTACCAACGGTGATGTTCATAAGCCGGGTGTCAGAATCCCACGTTTATTCTGCGTAGATCTTATGTATCAGCCCCATGAGCTTATTGTCCCCATGCCTTGCCCCACGAGTTGTCACACCCTGTATGCGCGTTCATGCCCTTGCTCATCTGTTTATCAAAGCACCCCACTAGACTGATTTCCAGCACTTCCTCATTCATGGGGCTGTAACTCTTAAATACTGAGAGACTGTGGTCGACCACTAGCCCTTCCCACTTTGGTTGCTGTTTGGCTCTTAGAGCACTGATCTTACTCTGTTACCAGCTTACCATCCTGCGTCTTACTCCTTGAGGCTTCCCTCGGTGTCTCCTAATTTTAACTCAGCACATCCTGATTGTTCATAGATATTTGATACTCTTTTAACCTTTTGGTTTGTCTAAAATGAATTTTTATATTTTTGTTCTCCTCTGACAGCTTGGCACATCTTTTTAGATTGAAATGAGTCATGAGTTAATTATGCTGTCTTTCATTGTGTCATATTCTGAGTTGATAGGGGTATGTATTACTTGTTATGTGTACCTCTTTAAAATTGGGCTACATACAAATTTTAAAATTATGTACAGCAGAAAAGTCACCATAAATCTGAATCATAAAACAAATAGACTAGAAAATATGTAAAATACATATGACAAATGTGATTTCCATATGGGAGTCATAGGAGTTTTTACAAATCATTGGAAGGAAGACAATCCAATAAAAAAAATTGGCAGAATTTATTCATTCAAAAATAATTACAAATGGTCAGTAAACAAGAAAGAAATGTTATCATTAATTGGACAGTGGTAAATTGTTATAAATATTCACTTTTAGGCCTGCAGAGATTAAAACAGAACATTTGTACCCATCATTGATAAGGATAACAAAGAAATAAGATCCCCATATATCTTTAGTGGGGACTGCAAAGTACAGCAACCTCTTGGGAAAGCAGTTTGACAGTTCTTTCTGTGAAACCATCTTGCACTTATTCTTTCATTATTCATGTACTCTATGTAAGGCATTTTCATTGCAGCATAATTAAAAATTGTGCAAAGAGAGGGGCATTGGTTAAAAATATATAGGAATATCCATTGATAAAATACTCCATAGTGGTTCAAAAGAATGCTGTGAATCTGTGTATTCTGATACGAAAAGATATCCAACAACTATGGACTGATATGGAAAGAAATATGAGAAATTCTCCAGAGACAGGTTTAAAAAAATAATGCTTTATCTTCTAGTCAGCAGCCTTCACATTTGGAGCGCTGGAAAGACCAAAATGCAGGAAGGTCTTGTAATCAGTCAAAGAAAACAGGCAAATAAAGAATCTTATCATTTCATCTTTCAGTAGAATTTTTAAAAGGCTTGGATATAAGAAAGATGCATTCTTTATTCTTAAAGTCATAACTTTCTACTGTTATTTTCCCCGTTGGTAAGACAAATCCCGCGTTTAGTGACCCCGATGTGTTATCACTGGCTGAATAAGAAGATTGACTGTAGAGGTCCGAGGACGCAAGTCACTCTCGCTGATTGATGCTGCTTATTTCTCACTGGCACACAGAAGGTTGCTGAACGTCCCCGGTCAGGTTCTGCCAGCCCTTTACACTAGTAATTGCATTGTTCCATGTCTTTATCGAGGAATCCCTTGCCAGCGAGTTTTTGGGAGGGACAAGTGTCAAAGAAGAGAAGCCACAATGAAGTACCGTGATGGAGCGAAGATTACACTGCTCAGGTCACTCTACAAAAACTTGTCAGTATGCTGCCCAAATAAATGCCTAGGGTGCAAAAGACACAGAGCACAGTGACCCCAGGAAGGAAAATCAATTGCAATTCATATTTCATATGTCTGTAATTGCTGGTGAAAGCAGGCAGTGGTTTGTTTGCAGGGCAGCTTTTCCTCTCCTGTTGTTTCCTTTCTCTTCCCATCTTTAATGGTCGTGTCTTTCACACACTCTGATTTACAGTGAAGCAAAATGTGGACTTTTTTTTTTCTTGTCCACATTACCATTCTTATTACCAGTGCCCTGTACTGGATTTGATCAGTGCATTGAACTGTAGACAGGCAAAGACCATGCACTGGGCATGACTATTTCGTGTTGAGACGGTGTACTTTGTTTTGCTTTGAAGGGAGGAAGGGGGTTGTGGAAGGAATCATCTTTCATCAGGACAGTTATTCATTATGTTTTGAACATCAAGTGTGGATTTTTATTCATGACTGTATTGTACGTGTTATTTCATCAGGACAGAGGACCCATCCTGCTAATTCTGAAAATCATCCAGTCCGTCTAGCTTATCAGCCTGCTTTGACTCCAGTCACCCCCGCCACTACACACACGCTTTCTCATATGTAGCTTTCAGATTCGAAGCCCTTCCGTGGACTGAGATGTCATAGGGATGGAGAAAATGCTGCTCGCTTTATGGATTACTGTTAGGTCAACAAAACTTTGGCAGCATTGATTAACTTGACAGTGAGTACAGCAGTACATTTATCACTTATGGCTGTGCTGTAGAAAATCTAATAAGAGGCAAACAATTCCCTTTAGAGCAGTAACAGGTTCACTGTGGCTAACGGTGCATGCACTGGAAATTTCTGCCTTTAAATTACACTCTGGCCTCTGGTTGGGTCATTGACTCAAAGCTACTACACTTCTCTAGTCCTGCTGCTGTTAATTTCGTCACAGTTGTTGGACATACGTAAATATTTAAATATGTGTAATGATTTAAAAATCTGAGATGATTTCTTTGATGATTTCAAAATAATAGAAAATTCTATTGTTTGAGTTTTTATGAAGCTAGGAATATCACAAGGAAATTACTTCCTGTAATCAATGTTATAGAATTTAACTTGTTTCGCAATGGAGAGCTTTAGGGAGATTTTGGTCTCTGTTAAACACTTTGAAAACTATTTGTAATAGTGCTTAATGCAATACACATATGCATACGTATTGCTAGGAACTTGGTGGATTTTTTTATTGTACTTTTCTTCATATTAAAGATACCATGCTAAGATTTTTGTATACTTCCTTTACTTCCTTCCACATAACAAACCACATTGCTCATTTTCCCCACACATCACTTAGATCTTAAAGAGTGCACTTTGTTGTACATAGGGTAAACTATATTTATTGAATAATATAAATTATATCTAATGATTAGAGAAATGTTTCCAAGTGTGGTGAATTTGGCACATCAGGGTAAAGAATAAAAAGACTTAGGTGTTTTAACTGGGTTGTAATAGTTATTTGGAAAACTAAAGAGCATTTGGTTAATAGATAACTTGTCATTTTCATAGCAGACAGAAAATGTGAAAACCTGCTAAAAGAAAAGCCACCTTCTTTAGACACTTCTTATTTTACATGGCACTGCTTTTCTTTCTCTCAAAACTGCTTGTTCACATTTCTAGGAGGATATTTAATTTATTTTATCTCATTTTTATTCCTGTGCTACTGCACTAAAACTCACACTTCAGCAGGAGCCAGTTAAAATGGGAAAATTTCCAGCTTTTTTAGTGCTTTGTATTTTGCTAGGAAACAGTCTTGAAGTGAGGGCTTTTCCACAGCAGCATCTGTGAGATGATACAGTTTTCTTTGTTGGGAGAAAAGTATTCTGCCTGAATCAATTGTCAAGAGATTTAATATAATAAGGCAGCTTGTGGTACGACTGAAAGAAACACTGTGCACAAGAAATTCCCATAGCAGTTTGTTTTTAGAAGAAAAACTGAGTTCACCCAAAACATGAATACATTGAAAACCAAGACTTAATAAGGCAGCTCTTAGGAAGTGCCAAAACGTCCAAAGGTCCGGGGTCACTGATCTCACCCAGTATTTTCCTTTCAGATTCTTAAAAGCATATGACCCTAAATTACTTTTCCTTTAGCTTTGGAAAGTACTGGTCCAGCTCAGGAGCATTCAAGCTTGTGGATGTTAGTGTTTGGATTTAATTCAGTGAGAATATGTTCCCTTTAATCTACAGGAGGGTAAACATGATGTCCCTCCCTTCTAAAGCAGTCTTTCCTGAAAGAGCTCTGTCTCCAGATCTGGATTTCATGGCTTACAATAGGAGTACCCCCACCAACCGCTTCCAGCAAATGGGCTGGGTATTGATTAACTATCACGCTGGCATCAGAACTACTCTTAGGATTCAATTTTTTTGTTGTTTTGCATATTTTATTGATCAGAGTGGTAAATGAGCATCAAGCGTGCAAGAAGACGATGAATTGTTTACTTGCATAAAATAACCTTTCAATAAGGGAAGATGCATGACTTACACTTTGGTTCTGTTCTGCGGCCCGAAGCAGATGGCATTCAGCTGCTATCGATTCGCTTCCGTAGTTAAGGAGCAGCCTGCAGCCCGGCATGCCCCCCGCATTGTGAAAAGGGGTGTAGGTTTAGGGACCAGGATGGAAGCCAAGAAAGACTGATGAGCCAGCCCCGAAATCCTAAGGAAAAAATCTTATTTGGAGATAATGTATATCTACTAAAATGCAAATGCGAATTAATGTAATTGGAAGTGATAGGGCCACTTTATGCACTGATGCTTGGAAAGAAAGAACACTTGAGGTCATCATTTATGCAGATGCCTCCAATGAGCAACACATAGAGTAATAATCACAGAATACTAATTTTAAGTGTGTGCGCTTTCAAAAAAACTAAGTAAAACCTTTCCTCCTGCCTTTCGGGTAAATGAGGTCGCTGTCAGCGAGGCAGTGCCAGGCCTCGCAGGGAGCCTTCTGGCCTTGAGCGGTGTGGGCGCACGGCTGTGCAGCCGGCCCACCTCTCGTTTGCCAGCTGTGCCATCTCTGCTTATGCAACGGTCCACCACACCCTCACCCTGTCTGCAGTCACATTTGGTTTTGAAGTGGCTTTCCATGGTATGCAGTTACAGATGTCGAATTTACAAACATTTTCTTTGAAGTTGTGTCCAGCAGTGACTGTATCTCAAAAACTGAGGATAAGCTAACCTATCAATTATGGGTGTGTGTGTGTGTGCGTGCGCGTGTGTGTGTGTGTGTGTGTGTGTTTACCCCTTTGAGACTCATTAAATACTAGAAACCTCTTGTTAAAAGCAATATGGACAAATCACTGGGCCTGATAGCACACACCTGTAATCCCAACACTTAGGAGGCTGAGACAGGAGAATTGCTGTGAGTTTGAGACCAGCCAAGGCTACATAGTTCAAGGACAGTCTGAATTACAAAGCAAGACTGTCTCAGGCTGGGGATGTAGCTCAGCAACACAGTACCTGCCTGGCAAGTGCAAGGTCCTGAATTTGATTCCTAGGACCAAAAAAAAAAAGACTGTCTCAAAAAAATAAAAGTACTGGTAAGTGTGAGGTCATAAGTTCGACCACCAGTACCAAAAAAAAGTATAAAAATAAAAAATCAATACTGACAAGTAATAAATATATTTATATACTAAAATGTACAACATATTCAGTAATACATTAGTCATTCTTATCTAGCTTATATTTTTTACAATTTATAATTTTAAATGTAAGTAACGTACTCAACAAAAACTTTATATTGGAGCTTCTTGCCCATAATCACGAAACTGTTTCCTGAACTATAGGGAAGATATCTGAATGTTTTAAAATCACACTATTTGCACCAATATGTTGATTTATGCAAAAAACTAAAGCAAAATTATTAATGTTACGATTGGTTCATTTAGACAAAGGTTAAACTATTAAAATCTATTTTAAATTTCTCGTTTTGCACTTGTCCTAATTCAGACAAAGCATTTGTCATTTTTGCCATTTTTGTATATTTTAATAGTAAGTATTTCTACTTCAACCTGCAGTTAAATATACAAAAAGTGGTATGCTTAGCTAGCTTTTCATCAGAGGAAAAAAAAATCCTCCCCATCCTGTTGGCCACACCTGATTCTGAGCATCAGCCATATTCAACAATCTTTTTTGCTGACTTCAAAAAAAAAACGGTCAACATCTTTTAGTATTTAGCCTAATTTTCTGGCAAATTCAGATGTCAGCTAGAGGAGAATGAAAGGATGAAAAAACTCATTTTTAAACAGCTTTAGTGAGATGTAATTTTCATATCATAAAAATCACATAGTCTACTATTGCAGTCCTTTTAAATAAATTCATGGTTGTGTGACTATTACACAGTCCAATTTTTTGGGGGGGGTACTGGGGATCGAACTCACAACCTCGCACTTGTCAGGCAGGCGCTTATGCCGCTGAACTAAATCCTCAGCCCCCATAGTCCAATTTTAGAACACTTACATCTCCCTAAAAATTGGTCTGCCCATACGGTCAATTTTTTGCCTATACAGTGTGAGTGATTTTTATTATATACTTGAAATGTTAAAAATCAAGTGCATGCTAACAATCAGTGGTGCTCTCCACCCCTTATCTACCAGTGTGCTTGTCTGTCGCTCGTGTGCTACAGTTTTGGGACATAGATGACCGGTCCCTGAAATGCAGGCCACCTAGAAAGGTTACGGCTCTAGTAAACTGCAGCCTTTAGAAGCTGCCCTCCCAGATCGGCAAGAGAAAGATATGAAGGCAGGGAAAAAATAATTTAACTTTCATTCTATTTGTACCTCACTCATTTCCTTCAGCAAACACATGTGTTTTCCAGGAAGGAATGGCTGGTAGGAAATAGACACTTTTTCTGTGTTAATCTCATTTCTCACTCTAAATGTGAGGCAGAAAGGAATTTGTTGAGCACCTGCTATGTTTTAGGGACTCTCCTGGGCCCCCTCCATGCGGTAGAATTACACTGCTGAGCTGCTGTTGTGTCATAGTCCACTACTGCTATTGACCCTTCATTTTTGAGCAGTTTTTTAAAACACATATTTAATTATATCCCATTTACCATGTAAGATGTATTTTTGTGGCAGGTTACTTGGTGTATTACAAAAATTTGAAATTGTAGGCAACTTAATTATTTTCATTGCTAGAAAGACTTACGGGTAATGTGCAATTTTAACTGATACCAAAAGCATTTCTCATATAATGAATTTTGAAGTTATGAGAATATAGATTAAGCTATCCACAGACTAAGAGAAAGATGCCAGTGTTCATTAGATACTTGGAAATCTGTGTTAGCTGCAGAATACAGAGCAGATTATTAGCTTATAATCTTTGCCCTTGAGTTATTTAGGTTGGCCATTCATATATCTAAATAAATTACAACAGTATGATATGTATGTTTAAAAGAATTGTGTAGTCATACACAAATATTAAAGATACTTAGCTTTCAACAAAATGCTTTTGTAGGAATAGGATTAACATTAAATTTAAACATAAGAATAATAAAGTCTATCTATTGGAGATTTTCTTGTATTATCTACAATGGCTACAGCATTAAGTTGCTTAAACTTCAGATATTTAAGTTGGAAAATACTCTTTTTTAAAAAAACTATCTTAATTGTAATGATGCTGATGATACAAGGTATCTGTTATTACTGATCTACTTCTCCAAATTAAATTTTGAACATGTACTTCCAAAACTGAAGCGTTTGCTCAATAAGAAATCGAGGACATAAGGCTGTAAGTTCTGCTTTCAAAAAGTATTATTTCTTGTCTTTTAAAAGAATTATTAGTCCCAAATACAGATGTAAATGAGAGTCATAGCTATTCTCAAGTGAACTCAAGTGTTTACAAGTACTTCTGTTTGGGTTATATTTCTATTATACTTTCTCTTTCATTTCTTTTTCCTCTTAAATGAAATAATTATTTTTTCATGTTCTTGATGACTTTTACATAACCAAAACATATTTCATAATTTTTATTCTCTGGTGTTTGTCTCCCTTAAGGCAGTTAGAACATGTGGTTTTTAAGTACTGCTGGCTACTTAGCCATATTGTGTACTCTGCGTGAAACACAGACCATTTACCTCAGGCTCTGTGCACCTCAGAATCCAATCCTTTGGAGCTGCTGATCCAGGCAGACTTTGAGACCAGAACTAGGAGTGAGCTTGCAGTGTTACAATGATCAGCAATTCAGACTTCATCACAATTTTTAGATTCTAAGTGGGAAACAATTATTTTTAAGCTATTTAGAGTAAAGTTGGTATGTCTGAAAATGTGCACCTTGGGGTTTGCTGAATGTTCATATTAACTGTGGTAGTCACTCACTACAAGCGCAGGCTCTTGGCAGATCATGGTGACGCCTTGGTTTGGTAGAGCGTCAGCATCAGGGGTTTTCCCAGAGTCCATCTTTAGTCAGTGAAGAAATGACTCCTCTCCAAAACTGGGTTTGCTGGTAGAAAATCCAAAGGCTCACAGCTTTGTCACCCTTCTTTCTGCAGCCTGTTCTCCCGCAGGCTTCGTGTGATCCTCACAGCAATCTGATCAAAGTTCTAACTTGCGCGAGCAGATTTTGCTTCCTAGAAGTATGATCAGGCAATTCGCTTTAAAGCGCTCAGCCATTTCAGAGTATGTACTTACATCAGTTACCATACATCAACAGATACATTTTAAAAAGCTTTATTTCAGTGTATCGGATTGATCCATCTTTTGTCTCTACGCAGATGACACACTTTGTGGAGAGAGGATAACTAAGCCTAGAGAAGCTCCCCAAAACAAGAGCGTTGACCCCAAGTGCACGGGCTCCTGTGCAGACTCGAAGTGGGCACCTGCTGTTTAATGTAATTAGTTTCAAAGGGAATGTCAGGTCAGGCCTCAGGAGCGGACTGCGACCCACAAGCCCTCACGAGGAAATAGCAGCGAGACAAAGCGAGGCAAGGCGCTGCCGCTCCCCGCGTTCCGGGGTGTGCTGTGAAAGTCCGGTTTGCTGTCCGACTCGGTTATTTTCTCATTGCAGAGGTGCGCTCCAGACATATCACTGCAGCAAGCTGCTGTTTTCCTCTTACAGAAATAAGAGCAACTATTAACTGCTCTAAAAAAATTTAAAAATGTTTGAAAATGTAACACTAGTTTTTAGCGCTTTACAAGATTTAAAGACAAATGAAGCTAGTTTGTTTTCAACCTGCATTTTCCCGTGTGTGTAAAAAAGGTACTGAAGCAGGCTGTCTCCAGTTTTCTGTTTTATCCTGAAATTCAGATTGCAGTGAACTCAGTGAAGAGTCCAAGGGAACTGCCGTAGGTGTTGGGGCGACCCTGACGCCAAGGGAAAGCGTCATTATTCTGTTGGGTCTGGTTTCCTTTTCCCAGGATTTAAGCACGCAGTGGCTTATTTCGGTGGTGACTCGCAAGGCATAGCATCAAGTGTCGCGACCTCTTCGTTTCCTCCATCCTTCTCCTTGGTCGAGTCTGCTTGGTCATCAGCCACAGCCTGACTGTGGGGGAGACTCGGGGGGCTCCGGGGTTACCTCTGGCCAGAGTGGGTGGAGGAGGAAGCGGACCTGAAGAACCAGAAGACGGTGAGTGCAGGCTCCCTGCGAGCACTTCAGGGAGGACACAGCTGGGCCCTCCGTCTCCCTCCCCGGGTCAGCGCTGCCCACTGTGGAGGCCCTGGCCTGGCTTTATTAAGATGGGAAGTCAGTTGGCATCTCCGCGTCTGGATCTTGTCTAACTCAGAGGAATCTAGAGGTTCGGGTGACCCAGCATCTAGGGGCCACACGGCAGGCCATAAGACATTCTGCAGGAATTAGATGTTGTGATCTCACTAGAGAAGGCTTTTCCTGCCTGCCTAATCCTTGGCCAGCTCTCCTGTGAACTGGGCCTCCCGCGGCTTTGGGCCGAGTGCTTGCTGCCTTCCAAAGCAGACCATGGCGTCAGGAGACGCGGTTATAACTTCTGTCTCCATGAGGTGCCTCCTCATGTGGACCTTTGTCGCCTCTGCGTCCGGAAGAACCCACACGCATTCGCCCTGTGTCTGGGATGCGGCAGAGCCGTGGAGAGCGAGGCACGCTCAGTCCTGTCCTCTTGGAGCTGGACCTGAGTGGACAAAACCCAGGGAACCGTGTAGTGAAATAACGGCAGCGCTACGAAGAGGATAAAGGCGAGCGCAAGGGAAGGGTTGTCAGAGTGAGAGCGCTGGCCGGGAGAGGCACCTGGGAGGCAGCGTTAGGCGTGACCGGAGCGGGAGGTGGTGGAAGGGCGTGTCCAGAGGCCAAGGGTGGAAGGAGGTGGCATGGGGGCCCCGACCCCTGTGGCATCAGCGGCCCGGGCGGGAGTAGCGCTCCAGGTAAGGGGCGCGGCCCTCGGGGTTCGGTGGCAGCTCGGTGGATGGGTGGTGCCGGCGTTTGGTGATCTGGGAAGGTGATGAAGATAAAGTGGAAGATTTTTTCTTGTTTAAGAAAACAGCGTTCTGCTTTGGACGTTTTGAATTGGAGATTCGTGAGAAATTAGGTGGCTGTGTCAAATGGATACTTATTTCTGTAAGTCCGAAACCTTGGTGAGAGACCGGAACTTGGGTTTATGAGTCACAGCTTAAAAAGGCACGGCAGTCAGTGTGTTCGCTCAGGGAGAAGGCGTGGGGAGAGAAGAGGCACCAGGCAGGCCTTGAAAAACACAAACATTTCGAGATCAGGTGGAAAATGAAGAGACAGCAAAGGAGATGGGGACCGTGATTGGGAAAACCAAGAGTAGTCGAGAGGGAAGGGAGCACCAGATTGAGCGGTGGCTGCTAGCAAGTTGAAGGCGGTGAGGACAGAGACGGCTGTTGAGAGTGGCTGTCAGCTGAGAGGGGGAATGGAGCAAGGGTGTGGGGAGAAAGGAGGAGACGGGGAGAAAGTGGGCGAAGGGTGATTTTTCCGGCTTTCAGAGTTTGGTTCCCGGCCAGGAGCACTGGCATCACCTGGAAGTTTGGTAACTTCTTTGAGACACAGACTGTTAGGTCCCACCCCACACCAGCTGAGTCAGAAATGGTTGGGTGGGACTCGAGTGGCAGCTTCAAGGAGCCCTGTAGGTGACTCTTAACACTGGCTTCAGTTCTTGGGAAAAGTGACAAGCTTGTTAGACAATATTTTGAGGATCAGAGCTTGAATTTAAAGTGAAAGTGGTGAATGAGACAGTGAGTCCTGCCCTCTTGGAGCTAGAGTGGAGTGGACAAAACCCACAGAAACAGAGATGAAAATACCTGCAGTTGTGTTCCTATTGCGTGCTTGAGGTGTGGATAAGAGATTGCTGGGATCCTGCCCAGTGTAAGTAGGGTCCATAGCAGCATCTACCATGATGGTGGAACGATGGTTGACCCAGTGATTCTGGGGTCATCTGACCATGGGTCCTGGACTCGAAGCTGGGCAGGGAGGGCAGGGAAGGGAGAGTGGCTGATGGATGCAAGGACACGGGTTAGCAGGTCTCAGGGCTCCCTGAGAGCTGGTGGACAGCTCCAGTGCACAGAAGGGCAAAGCAACAAAAATAGTGCTCTGACGATCTCCCTGAATGAGTTCTGTGTAGGAAAAAGTCCACGGAGCTGATGCTTTCTTTGGCCTGTGCATGTTCATAAAGGAGCCAGGAAGCTACAGTAGAGTTGGATTACATGCAAAACACAAGCTTTTTAAAGAGAAGTTAATAATGATATACGTAAAAGCATTACAGAAAGTGTTCCTCTTACGTCAGTTGTTAGAACGCTTCAACTTCTATGGTGGCTTATTTTGTTCATCTAATGATAATAACCATGATTGCTTATGTTAGGTGTCCCAGACATTAGCTTATTACTGTGTGCAGGGCGCTGTAGCAAGTTGATAGGCACAAGTTTTGTTTCACCTCTGTGGCAGGTGCTGTCATTGACCCTATTTACAGACGATGAAATTGAGACACAGAGGCACAATCTAGCCTACAGTGAATTTTAAACAACTTAAATGTTAGCAAGTGCATGCAATTCACACAATTCTTTAAGCCAAAACTGCCTATCGCGCCTCAGTAACTATAAAACAGTGCACAGGTCTCCCCCGCTCACTGGCTGGCCCTGGGGAGTCACACCCAGCTGAGCCTTGGGAAAATGTAGGTAGAGAAATGCCTTGGCAGGACATGGGCACACCCGTCAGGTGCTCCCGGCACTGGGACCCGCTGGGTAAAGCGGCCGAGCAGGCGTTCCCTGGGGCAGCGGCCAGGTGACCCGGCTGTCGGGGTTTCAGGTGCTCACTTCTCCATGGAATTTGCTGCTCCCCTGTGGATCTCCTGAACCTCTGTCCCCCTGGGTGATTCTGGCCCTCAGCAGCTCTGCAGGGACAGTCACGAGCAGGGAAGAGAAACTAACCCAAAAATGTCACCTCGAGACACTAGAGGCTCTGTTTCCGGCCGCTGCTGCTGCTTTTCCTTTTCCTTTTTAAAAATAAATTTGTTTCTCCCCCAAACTTACCTAAGATCTTCAAGATAGATATATATGGTCATTTTAACCTGCTAGGATATTCATGTAAATCTTTGCTGTTTTCCTTTAATTGCTTTTTATAGAAAGCTGTTAAAAGATCATAAAATTTGTGATTAAAAAGACCTATTAAAGTAGAATTGTATTCTCTTCTGTCAGCCAATGCTAAATTATTCCCTATGGCTCATTCTACAGTGATTCGGACACAGTCCTTTATAAAATAAGTTTAATGAAGCACTCCATTTCCATAGGGATACTATCTATGATTTGTTTAAAAGACCCAATTTGGGAGAACATTTTTCTAGATAATCAGCTTACATTTTTCTGTGTTTAGTCTCATCTCATTAATAAGCTTGATTCCTTTACTGTCTCATAGTATGTATTTGTGGCACCTGGCATACACGTCTCTCATGTGTTGGTTCTTGTCTTGCTTTTTGTAATGGCACAAAGTATTGTGAACCTAATTAGTTTTTCATTTTTCATATGTTACAGACTTTTTAAAGTAATAAATTGAAAACAGAATACAAAAGCTAGGGATTTTTCCCCCTTTTTTCTCCCCCAAATATTCTACCCAGTACTAAGGTAGTACATTTATTTTATTTTTTTATTATTATTTTTTTACAACCAACTTTTTTGTGCTTGGTGCTGGAGATTGAAGCCAGGGCCTTATGCGTGCAAGGCAAGAACTACCACTGAGCCACATTCTCAGTCCAGTACATATTTAAAATAGAATATCACAATATTCTTTCTGTCCATCCGCCCCTCCCTCCCCACCTCACCCACCCTAAAGTATTTTACCCAGTACTCTGCTCTGTGGGCCAAAAGCACAGCTTCACATTTGCAGAGCTAGGGGCTGTATCTGTAGGGGTTTGTGTTTTACCGAACATGACAACGTCCCCCCAAAGAGAACTTCCCTAAAACCGAGGTTCATCTTTCAAGGCTTGGGAAGTACGGCAGTGAGTGATTGCAGATTTGAGTTATTGATACAAGCTTAGCAGGGATTAGGAACCTTCATTCCTTCGTCCTCTTCCTCCTGGCAGCGGGTTGTAAGGGTCGTGCCCATGTTTCAGGGAGTCAGGAGGTGGAGGGGAGGTCAGAGTGCAGCCTGGCCTGCAGCTGAGGGAGGGGCAGCTCCCTGGCCTGAGCTGTGTCTTGTGCTAAGGAAGTGTTGGGGGAAGGGATTCTTTTCACCAGGTGCCTTGGTTACTTTCCTCTCATTGCTGGGACAAAATACCTGACACCCAAAATGAAGGAAGGAAAGGTTTATTTAGCTCACTGTTTGTGGAGGTTTCAGTCCATAATCAGCTGCTCCAAGACAGGGTGGCATAGCACCAGGGCAACACTTCAAGGCAGCAGCCAGAGCAAAATGGGGAGAACAAGCCTCTTCTCTTCCCTTATGTAGTATGCAGGCTACCCCCGCCCAGGGCAGTGTAGCACTTATACCACCTCTGTGCCCTCCTCTTGCACAGACTGAGGATATTTACACAATAGGAACCTAGGCTCACTGCTGAGTCCCTTAGTTAAACTACTAAACTTATCAAGTTGACACAGTGTATCAACCATAACAATCCACCCTTTGTCATCTTGGCAACCAGACACATTTCTTTAAACCAGTTTCCAGATGCAAGACATGCTTATTCTTACCACTCACAACTTGAACATTATAACACAGGTTTAACAACCCGTAAGCACCAGTATTAAGTCTGTCAACATTATATCACATTAGAATCATATCATTCTGTCCTTGGCCCCCCAAAGACTCATGCAGATTCCTTTATGCAAAAGGTTTTTAGTGGTTCAGTCACATGGGTGAATTTTGTGTTGTCTCCCTAGTATAACAAACTAAAGGAGTTAGTGGGATCCAAAATGTACAATACATATTGGGAAAGTCAAAGGGGAGGAATTATCTAAAAAGGGAAGAAAGTGGCCACTGTTAATCTATTGTCATGATTTGAAACTCATACTGTCTTCATTGTTCTGATTAGTTTTGTTTTAATCTGATGTGTTTGATTTTATTGTACTTGATGGCATGGACAGCTATTTTAAAGATAACAAAATATATAATTGCAGCCATTGAGGATG
>RJWT010013665.1:0-21617 GCA_004365215.1 Cuniculus paca | reverse complement strand
GGTGTTCTTCTTCTGTTGATGTTTTTGACATCGTAGCTATTTTCATGTTTATCTAGAGTATCTTTCAGTATTCTTTGCAGGGTTGGTTTGGTGGTCATGAAGTTCTTCAGCTGCTCTTTGTCATGGAAGTATCTTATTCCTCCATCAATTTTGAAGGATAGTTTTGCAGGGTACATGAGTCTGGGTTGGAAGTTGTTTTTCTTTATAACTTGAAATAATTCATTCCATGCTCTTCTTGACTTCATTGTTTGTGTTGAGAAGTCTGCTGTGGTTCTGATGGGCTTTCCTTTATAGGTGATTTGCTTCTTTTCTCTCACAGCTTTTAATAGTCTGTTTTTATGTTAAATTTCTGGAATGCTGATAATTATATGTCTGGGTGTTGATTTATTTTGGTTATGGGTGGTTGGAGTTCTATATGCTTCACTTATCTGTATGCCAAGATCCTTTCCCATGTTTGGGAAATTTTGAGCCATGACTTATTTAAATAGTGATTTTATATCATTTGTGTTTTCTCCTTCTTTTTCCTTTACACGTATTAGTCTTATATTGTTTTTCTTTGCATGCTCTTGCAACTGCTGAATTGCTATTTCCTGATTCCTTGTTATTTTTAAAACATGTTTCCTTTCTTCCTCACTAGCTGTCATTATGTCTTCGAGGTCTGAAATTTTATTGTCACATTCATTGAGGTGGCTTTGCCAGCTTTCAATGGCATTCTTGATTTCCTGGATATCTCTTTGAATCTGTTTCATGCATTATAATTCTTTCTTGTATTTTTCATTCAAGGTTTCCATCCTTTTGCCGTGTTCCTCTATTTTTCCAACTATATCTTCTTTAGATGTGCTAAGCATCTCTTTCATTACATTCATCATCTCTTGTTTTACCTGGAAAATCATTTCTAACCTCAGTTCCTTTAAACTCTCGTAGAGTTGTTTCTTTACTTCATTTGCTATCATTTCCGAAGTTTCAGGTATGTGGCTCATATTTTCTTCTGTGTCCGTGTCTTTTTGGCTTGTTTGGGAAGGACTGAAGGTGCAAGATTGCATTTTGCTCTTTTGTTTTGTCATTTTCCTGTATTCCACTGTGGGAGGTGAATCCAACATGCACAGTTGTGGTGCCAAGGCTAAGTGATACTCACAATGCACACCTTCAGCTTCAGCCAAGACTACCACTGTGGCTGTTCTGATGCTGGGTGGTGTCTGGGCAGAGCCCAGGCAGGATGCCAGGGAAGCTCTGAATTTCCTTGGCCAATGGGGAAGGGGTGCAGACTCCTACCTGTCTGTTGGTAAGGTCCCAAGCTGCACAGCCAGGTGGAATTTGCTGTGCACACCCCCAACCCAAGTGGGGCCCCGAGAAGCAGCTGCCATGCCTCTCCGCATGAATGCTTGGTGCCTAGGCAGGACCCCAGAGATGCCTTGAATGGCCTGGGCGAATGGGGGACAGACACAAACCAAAACCCCCACCAGGCTCCTGGCAAAGTCCCAAGCTGAATGGCTAGGTGGAATTCGCTGGTTACACCCACAACTCAAGCTGGGCTCAGAGCAGCCCCTGCTGGGTCGCCCCAGGCTAGCGGGTGGGGTGCAGGGAGGACCCCAGGGATGCTCCGAACATCTGTGGCCAACAGGGGCTGGGCTCCGATTTTTATGGGTCTGGTCACCCATTCCCAAGGTGCACAGCTAGGTGGGGTTCACTGCGCATGCCCCAGACGGGTCCTGAGTAGCTGCCACATGCTGCTCCCAGTGAGTGGGTGGGGTGTTTGGATTCTTTTAGCTTCTACTTTTGCAGTTGGATCTCATTTAACTGTTGTCATTTCATGCATTCAGGTTGAAGCCCTGAGGCACCTTACTCACCTTAAACACATCAAGCATAAAACACAGGAAAAGAAATTCTATCTTTCCACATGGTGAAAAGCTGTCCACTTATAATGGAGCCCTGATGTGCCTTCCTCCTGGACCCTCTGAAGAGCCCCTCTCACTCTGCTGTCCAGGGTATGTGAGAGACCTGAAAGGCAAATCAGAAGACACCCAAGAAGAGGACGAGGAGGAATGCCTCAAGCATGTGCGTCTGTTCTTTCCTTTTGAGCAGTTTCTTTGCCTTTCACTTTCACAATATTTATCGTACATTTTGGATCTATTCTATTCTATAGTAGACTTTACAGGTGCTCCCTTGATTTCTCCAATGACTCAATGATCACTCACAGTGAATTGCTCAATGTCCATGTGTTTATTCAGTTTCTGTTGATTTCTAGTTTTCTTAAATTATCATCTGATAAGGTACAAGAAATTATTTCAATATTTTTTATTTGGTAAAACTTGTTTTATAGCCTAAAATATAATCTATTATAGAGATTCATAATTGCAAAAAAATTTAATTAAACTTAAGTACTCTTTATGACTCCACAACTTTCTTGGAAATGAACTAAAAAGGCTGATTGTGCATGATTCCCTGGTGCACAAAAATGAGGACATTTCCATTTGACTTCTTTTAGAGTCACTTCTTTCAAGGATGAGAAACAAGTCATACAAAATCAGCTCTTAAACTGAAGCACTGAAGCTACAATTTTAGACCTAAGAGGATAGACACACTTGAAAAGAGCAAGAATATGAGAAAATTTCTTTACAACTAATAAAACTGACCTGGTTCATATTCACTAAAGGTGCAAACCAGCACAGCTTTGGGCAAGGCTCATATAAAAGCAAATGATAATGTTTCCTTCTTGTTTTGTTTTTTTTTTAATTCTGGAACATAATCATGTGATAATATGAATTTCCTCATAGATAATCATATAATGTTAGACAAGCTGAGAGCACAATTTCTCATATTTATGGAAAAGAAATGTTTTCCCTATATTTTAATGTCCAACTGCAGACATATCAAGTTTATAGAATACAAAGTGTCTTCTGAAAAAGTAATGATAATCATCAGTTGAACAAATTGTTTTTAATTTCCTTTAGCAAAACAAACACAGGCCCCTGAAAAAGTCTATGAAATCATAATACAAGAACCTAAGACTTTAGCCCCATATCAATTTAGTCAGTAGCTTAGAGGATTAGCCTATGTTTCCTCTTAGTTTCAGTGCAGTAATTTAGTTGGGCTGAAGCACACTTGACTGGACAGACCTGGAGTTAGCCTGGCTCCTGCATGTCTGTGTCTCACCCAGGTGCTGCCTGTGATGATGTCACCAGATGGGACACTGTGACCACTGGGCCTTGTTCCTGTCGACTTGTCTTCCAGCAAGACACACTGTATATGCTGGATAAGTTTCAGCAAAGGAACAGAGAACCAGAAACACAGACCGGTTTTTATTTTCCTCACCTCTGTTAGCACTCTCTGTGGTAACTGACTTCTTCTGTTTTCCTTAGGAAAGTTTCAAATGCAGCTAAGGTTTGAGGGAAATAGAAATCAACTGTGTATACCTTAGAAAGAAATGCTAAAAAATGATATGGTTATCTGGCTCAGGGTTGCCTGAAGAGTGTAGCCTTCAAAAACAGCATTAATTTACAGTAAACTTACACTATAAATGACAAAAATCAAATCAATAATCTATGTTAAGTAGCCAGGTAACTTTTGGAGAGTTATTTGCATTCAATAGCTATTAGAGACTGCAAATTCACAACAGTAAATTTTACATAGTTCTCTAAGAGATGAACAGAGGCTTGGAATAGTATCTAAATTTTGAAATTTCCCATTATTCCATTATGGGTGGGCCATCCTGTCTCACCTACTCAGAATAAGACTGAGACCACTAAAACTACTACTAAAATTAAGACCACTAAGACTAAGGCTAAGGCTAAAACTACTAAGACTAAAGAAGCACCACAGCATGATCGTCATTAGCTTAAAATCACCACTGTCTTTTGAATCTTCCAATAATCACCTCCACAATCAATAAATGCTGAGATTCTGGCCTTCATTCCTCATGAACACCCAATCATACTAGATCACCACTGCACCACCATTGTGTCTCTTGCTTTCTCTTCTCTTTCCTTTGTCATGTGCCATACTCTGTGGTAGGAGACTGGAGGAAAACCCACTGCAAGGGTTTCCAATAATTGCCACCAAGTGTGGGTTTAACCAATGGCATTCTCGCCTACATTTTGGATTTACCAAGAGTGTTTTGATGGTGTTCAGATCTTGCATGACATTTCCAGAGATTTCTTGTATGGAGCTAAAGTAAGTGTTTTTGATGGGAGTAAGAATTTTGCTGGGATTAAATCAAGGGGTGATCTCTTTCTTTGAAATCTCTTCCTTTGAAATCTTTTTTGGATATTGAAAATTGGGACAAGGTGAAAAAACATTTTAAAGAGAGCTCACAGCAGAGGAGAAATTGTTTCTCTTGAGACCCTCTCAACTTGGACCTTTGTAAAATCTTTTTTAGATCCCTTAAGTACTAGTACCCCAAAATTTTCTGTTTTAGAACATGACAAGGGAGAAAAATATAAGCCACCCACTGCCACTAGTATTTGGGGGAAACCCAGAGCTGAGTTTTAAACAAATTCCTCAACCTGCACCACCAGACTATTTAAAGATAAAACAGTCTCAACTTTGTATGTCTAAATGCCAATAGTCTCTTAGTAAGACAGCTATGCAAGGAGATATTCTTGAACCTTGTTTGCTGATGGTGGTTCAGAAAATGCAGTATACTAATGTGACTTATTGGAAGATGATTAGCCCATATTTCCAGAATTTTTGGATTCACAGCAAACCCAAGATGTCGGGACAGTTGTCTTCATGGCTGGCAGCAACCGAGGTGATGATGGAAGCATAGGAACTATGCCAGAGGGAATATGGTGGCCACAACAGGAGCGCAACACAGCCAGGTGACAGAGAAGTGGCTTCCCCTTCCCCACTTCCCTTGGCCAGACCAGAAGTGTCCACACACACTTGCAGTCCCCACTATTAGAGAGCCTGAGGTGAGAGGAACACTTACGTACAGGGACTCTTTACACTGGAACTCCTGGAGTCAGTGTTAACTCAAACTATATTTAACCCCAGGGAAAGTTACTGAGCCCATTTGGGTAAACTTATGACCCATAAATAAGGAGAAATTGAAGCTATTAAAATCACTTGTGCTAAAACAAATAAAAAAGAGGGCATTTAGAGCCTTCTTTCAAATAACTAGAAAGCAATGGTTTAGTGTTAATCAATTCTTCCTTCTTTAAACATGACTGATAAAGCAAAGGGAAATATTGATAATGATTCTATCTCATCAAAATCAAAATTATACATAAGAAAGAGGAAAAGTGGTCAAAATTACTCTATCTTCAGACTTTCTTTGCACGAGAGAAATGATCTTTACCTGGGTTCAAATACGAATGTAAGCCACAGGAAAACCAGACACCTCTGGCCCTTAAGCATCCACTATTATTGAGTCTGAGGTTTTCCTAACTTCCTCTTCAGGTCCTCAGTGTGGAGCTTGTAGGCCAACCATAATTAAAGCCTCCGTGAGACTGTATCCATCCTTAGATGATTTTTAGTTTTGGCTCCACAAGGACAATATACCTTAGGAATTAAATGGTAAGTAAACTCAAGTTTGTGTGTCCTTTTCCCAATGACCTAAAACAGATCAAGCAAGAGCTAGGACAGTTTTCAGATGATCCTGATAAATATGTTGGATTCTTTATAGGACAGTCAGACCTATATAAACTAGATTAGAGAGACATAATTTTACTCTTAAATCAAATACTAATTTCTAATGAGAGGCAATAGGTACAGAATTTACAGAAATCCTGGGATACATATTTTGAGAGTCAGCTTAAATAGAGCATGGTCAACACTGCTATAGAGGTGACCAAATAGAGAAACCAAAAATTCTCAAATATCTCTGCCCTAGGGCTGTGATTTCTTCTTCTGGAATATTATCTGTCTCTGTCTGTCTTGGGAGGTGATAGATCACTTTTGCAGGCAGGGATTTTAGAAATTTAATTCAGAGCCATTTATTAGAAAGGAAGATTTAAACAATATAATTGGAGCACTTTCATTTGCTCTCTCACTCTCTTTTGAAAGATTTAAAAGCAGCCATTGAGGTCCTTTGATTATTGATTTAATTTTCTGTTTGGCAATACAGTTAGAGTCAATGATAACTTTTGTTTCTGGAGGCATTTTTCCTAAGGGTTAGAGATACACACTAGGAAAGCTCTTGATCTTGTCTTACAGTATCTGGGAAGGTTAAAATTTAGTTCTTACTTGGAATGACACTTTTGTCCTTTCTCCACTGCCCTTCTCCTGATAATACAGTTTACAATGGTGTTTGGTTCAAGGCAATTCTCTTCTCTGCAGTTGCCGAATTCCAGGATTGAGTTTCCAAAACAGCGAGTTTCTCCACAATGGTACCTTTCCAAAGTGAAACTGACCTTCACTTGTCTCTGGGCCACATTCTAAAATGTTGTCTAGATTTAATCCTGAAGCATTCAAAAAATAGATGTATACATTTTTTCCAAGAGTATCTTCCTTTTAGTCCTAAAAAAGATCTAGAGATAAACTCTTCTTTATTCTCTCCTGAAGAATGACTGAATGGTTTTTATAGCACAGGCAGATGGACTGAATTTTACAGCAAGATAAGTTCATTGGTTGAACTAAATACTCCCAGGGAAGCTTATGTGTTTAATAACAGTTTTAAATGAGAACAAATGTTTAAAAATATGCATAGCCCTCCACAGAGGACTGCCTCACATCATGATTTCTCTCCAGAACATCTTGCAGGCCAGCCACTATTATCAGAGATAATCACTTTCTACACCCAAACCTGGCCTGCTCACCCAGCTGGGAATAGCTAAGATTACCTTTAATAGTCTGTCCCATTAGAGGGAAATTACATGTAGATATCAAAATAGCAGTTTTGGCCATTAGCTGTTATGACTCAATGACTATGGCTATCAAATCAACAATGAGCACCCTGTATAGCTGGGTATTCCAATCAGTTAAACCAACAGCCTAGGATTCATTTTAAAAACCCTCTTTACTTTCATAGGTGTAAAAGTTTTTATTCTTTCTTATTCTTATTATAAGAGATCTCTGTTAATTGACTTACAAAAAGTTTTGGTTAGTCTATAGCTACAAATTTTTTTGACACAGCTTTTCAATATACAGTTCAGGCTGGCCTTGAACTCACTTTATAGCCCAGGCTGACTGCAAACTCACAGAAATTCTCCTACCTCAGCCTCCCAAGTGCTTTTACTACAGGTGTGTGCCATGATGTATAGTTACAAACTTAAAAAGAAACAAACAAACAAAAAAATACAATTTGACCAAATACATCCAAATGCACTCTAGTTTTATAAATAGTCTTTAGTATGTTTGTCTGCCTGTATGTCCAATCTGTAGCTAGTTACCATACTTACAGCTGTTTTGTTTGAGCTCAACAACTTTTTTCTTTTTTTACTTTTTGGTCTTTTTGGATTTTTAAAATATTTTCTATAATTTAAGTTGTTTACAGATATCATTTGAACTAAGGACATGCTTCCTCCAGATTGCTACCAATTCAAAATTATGTCAATATTGCTTTTACAAATTAATACATCATTGTCTGTGTAGAATGACTTGAGAATCTTTCATTGGTCAAAATAATGTGTAAGTAGTAAATTGTTATAATCTGGTTCCCACTGGTCTTAAAAATTGTTAAGATAGATAAATAGAGCTCCCTCAGAGTGGGGGAGATGTGGGACAGGACCACATTGCTGAATAAGGCAGCTGCCTACAAAAACCTTATTCCAGTCTTTGTTCATTAAGGGGTTCCCATAGCCTTGTGGGAGACAGCACAATAAAAACTGTTAAATATATTGTTGTGATATGTTTACATGGCTCACCATCAAAAGGTTAAGTTTCCTATAAATAAGACAATAAGATTTTCTCATTAAAAGTTGTTCTTGGTGCAAAACTAAATTAAAAACAAACTTTCCATTTAATGATGACAATTCCTTACTGTTAATCTCATGTTGTATTAAATGTATTCATGTATAGGTCCAAACCTATAGGTCTTCTATGATGTAAAACTGGAAATTTTTTTAAAATTTTATTTTGAAAAAAAAAACACAACCAAGCAAAACAAAACAGAATAGAGTCAATCACTACAAAACAATGAACATGGTACATGACTTCTAAACAGGGTAAAAAGCAATTTATAGAAGTTCAAGATACTAGTAGAACAGCAGAGGTTACCATAATGTTATCTTCAGGATAGTCACGTACACCTTCAGGCATACTACAATCAAACAACACAGGACACAGTAAAATCAATCAAAACAAAATAATGAAAGCAATACAGGGTTTCAAAACAAAATAATTGGACATCCTCAATGACTGCAATTACATATTTTGTGGTTTTTAAAATAGCTGTCTATGTCATCAAGTATAATAAAATCAAACAAATCAGAATAAAATGAAACTAATCAGAACAATGAAGACAATATGAGTTTCAAATCATGATAATAGATTAACAGTGTCCACTTCCTTCCCTTTTTAGATAGTTCCTCCCCTTTGGCTTTCCCAATATGTATTGTGCATTTTGGATCCCACTAACTCCTTTAGTTTGTTATATTAGAGAGACAACACGAAATTCACCCATGTGCCCGTGAACCATTTCATCCTTGAGCATGACCACCAGTTGCCTCTATCCATCTACAAGAGACTTGAGATTATCTTCTTTCATGGGTGGGTAGGTTTCCACCACATAAAATACAATGTCTTTCTTATCCATTCTGCAATAAATGGGCAGGCTATCCCTACTTTTTTTCTGGCTCCCAGTCACATAGGGCATTGTTCTCTTTCCTTTGACTTTCAGTCTATGAATTTTCTTTCTAGTTAAATGTGCTTCTTGTATAGAGCATATTGATGGATCCTGTCTCCTGATCCACTCTGCCTGTGTTTCTTTCTATTGGTGCATTGAGGCCGTCTTGCACTGCATTGTCTCTGTCATGCTATTTTCCTGCCATTGGCTCCCTATTTTTCCCCTCCATTCATTCAACTGGCCCCACTTGATGGTCCCCCTCTGCTGTTGTTCCTGGGAGCATGGTCCTTTTTTTCCTCTCTCTAGAATGTCCTTTAGTATACTTTGTAGGGCGGGTTTGGTGGTCATGAATTCCTTGAGTTGTTCTTTGTCATGGAAGTATCTTGTTTCTCCATTAATTTTGAAAGAAAGTTTTTCAGGGTACATCAGTCTGGGTTGGAAGTTGTTTTCTTTCAGGACTTGCAATACTTTACTTCTTGACTTGATGGTTTGTGTTGAGAAGTCTGCTGTGATTCTGATGGGTTTTCCTTTATAGATGATCTGTTTCTTTTCTCTAACAGCTTTTAATATTCTGTACTTGAGTGGAATTTCTGGGGTCTTGATTATTATATGTCTGGGTGTAGATTTGTTTTGGCTATGGCTAGCTGGAGTTCTATATGCCTCACTTATTTGAATGTCACTTTTTTTATGCTTGGAAAGTTCTCTGAAATTATTTCTGTAAATAAGGTCCTGATGTCATTTGTCATGACCCCTGCTTTTTCACTCACATTTTTAATTCTTAAGTTATACTTCTTTGAGTTATCTAACAGCTGTTGAATTGTTACTTCTTGAGTCCTTGTTATTTTTAAGAGCTCTTTCCTTTTGCAATCACAAGCTGCAAACTTGTCTTCAAGGTTTGAAAGTCTAGCTTCAGTTTCTGTCAGGTGCTTCTGCCAGCTTTCAATGGAGTTTAAAATTTTCTGGATATCTCTGAATCTGTCTCATGCATTCTAAATCTCTCTTATATTGTTCATTCATGGTTTTCCTCATTTTCTATGCTCCTCTATTTTTTTTATCTGTGTCTTCTTTAGAGATGCTTAGTATTTCTTTTATTATGTTTTTCATTTCTTCTTTTACCTGGGATAGAATTTCTGTTCTAATTTCTCTTATAGCTTCATGAAGTTGTTTCTTCACTTCAGTTGACATCCCTTCTGCCATTTCAGGTGTGCAATTCTCGATTTCCTCTATGTTTACCTCTGGTGGACTTGTGCTGCTTGGTTTGGATGCCAGAGATTGCCTTCTCCCTCTTCTTCTTGGCATACTCCTGATTTCTTCCACACACCTGGGTAGTGTGGTCCCAGGCACCCCAGCACTGGCCACAACTTCTCCAAAGCTAGACTGTTTGTCTTTTCTGGCCAGTGCTGGCTATGTATATCTGATGTTGTGCACCTGTGTCTCTTCACTGAGCTGGGTACCAAGCCACCTAGAGTTTGTATGAGATCATATCTGGTCAGGCCCTGCAAATTTAAGAACATATGCTATGTTGCCTGAAATGCACATGGGAGTGGACCTCATTCCAAACAGCTTCCATGGGTCTGCCCACAACCTGAAACTCCCAAATGACTGGTTTTTCTGGCCTCGGTCCAAGCAACTTCTGTGGGTCTGCCCACAGCCTGGCACTGCTGGCAGAAGTGGGTAGCAGTCTTGGCCCTGGGTGATAACCTGACTGACTCCAAGATTGCACCCAGCCGATCACTCTCCCGTGGCGGGGATGGAGTCCCAAGCACTCACCACCAGCCAGTGTAGATCTCCATGTCTGCCACTCTCCTTCACCCCCTCGCCTCTCCACAGAGACCTCTGGGGTCGACCGCAGCTGTAACCATGACTGCAACCACTACCGAGCATCTCCAGATTCAGCAGCTCTTCTGGAAGGGTGAATCTGGCTCCAGGCTACGGCACTGCTAGCCCCCACCTCCTTCTTCATTTAAATTCTTTTTATTCTCTTCGTTGGCTTCAATTCATATTTTAGATTCTTCCTGGGTCCAGGGGACCCACTTTCTTCCTTCTTGTCCTCTCCATGGTGTTGTATTCCAGCATCTGAACTGTTTCTCTCAGAGACTGTTTACTCTGCTGCTTACTGTTCCACCATCTTTGATCTTCCAAAACTGGAAATTTTTATAGTGATAAAATTTTTCTTTTGGATCCTGATACTTGACTTTCTCTTGTGCTTCAGCTACTTTTAATAAGAGATATATGTCACATCAATATGAGACTACCTTCCATAAAAGGGGAGGGGACACTTCAAAGATATCTTTGTTATACACTTGTTATTACACTTAGAGTTGCTTAAGTATTAAACAGACCAGACAATGTCACAAACTTCTTCAATGACATTCCATTAAAAGTGAACAAATTAGGTGAGAGCTTCTTAAGTACTAGTCATGCTTACTAAAAAGTCTGTTCTATATCAAAATGGAGATTTAAGTGTGTTACAAAATATCATGATTGTCATGCTAAAGTATTATGTATGAATTTTTATTTCAAGTTATCTTTTAAATTATAAATGTCTATTAAAACTCTACAGAAATTCAAGTAGAACAATAATGGTTGATAAGGAAAAACAATCTTATACTTTATGTTTCAAAATGCTTGATATTCATGTAAAATTATAATAATTAACCTCATTGCTTCCACTATTCAATGCTACTGTCACTGAGCTTCTCTTCTGGGTGCTCAGCAACTAAAGTTTGGAGGCCAAATCTAGAAAGGTAACTGGGCTAAGAAAACAGCCAATATTTTGGTCCTGGGCCTCCAAGGTCAATGAGGACACAGGACATGAGGGAATCTTTTCTTTGACATCCTACAGATCTGGTGAGTCACACAGCCTCCTGAACAAGGAGATTTCTGGGCCCCAGCAGATGGGAACACAAAGAGCAGTGCACCAAAGGAGGATCACAAGAGGAAAAAGTCTTTCTTTCATTCATAGAAAACAATTGATCAAGCAAAGGCCATGACTTATCCTGGTGGTTGACACTGACAGAGGAACTGAGAGGCTCTATACAAGGTTCCAAAGTAAATCCTGAGGAGATGTAACTGAATTTGATAGATACCAAAAGGTTAATTTTAATTCATAAGGTCTCAATATAACTTGGTCTTGAACATCCATAGAAAAGTATAACCAAAAGATATAAGAACGAATGTCATAATAATAAGTTAAATATAGGAAAAGGCTCCAATCACTAACCCCTTCTGTCAGCTTGCAGCTACACCAGTAGATGACCACTGTTATCAGTCATTAAGAAAAAACTACAGTAAAATCTACAAAAGTTCAATATGAGTCTTTAAAATTCTTTAGCTAAAATTGCCCTTTAAAACCACAAAATTTTCTATCTTTTTACAGCTAAAACTGGAGTAGAACTTAAAACAAAATCAGATTTATAGATAATATCCATCAGTAGAAGAGTTTAAAGCCAGAAGGTTACAAGCCTATTCTGGTCCCTGAAGAACAGTTTCTAGATTTGGCTCTCTCCCCAACCTTCCTTTCCATTCTGGTGCTTATGATTTGATTATATATGTTCTAATTTCTTGGAAAAATTTGTTTATTCTTCTCGAGAGGCAGCCAAACTCCAAGTGATCATGGAGATGGAAGCAATGACAAATGTGCTAGACTCCTTTTACCAGAATACACCAGATCAATCTTGTAAAGGGAGTTTACAACTGCTAAACCACAAGATCATGTGTATCTGAGGAGCATTGCATTAGCTCTCTGGAGAAAGCCTCTGACTGTGATCAGTTCTACAGTGACGCTTCTCAGTTAGAAACAATGAGATGAAAACCAACTGTTCTTCAGAGGATGAAATATTAAAGATAGCTAAGTTATTTAGAAATGTTTTAGGCAGTCAGACAGGGATGGACCCTGAAAGGTTAGTGTAACAGGTAACTGTGGTTAGAGGTGCAATTACAAAATACAAATGGATAATATGTTTGCCTCCACAAGCACAATTAGATCTTGCTATCTTTACCTTAAAATTTTAAACCTGGTTGCTGAAAGTAAACACACTCTATCAGAACAACATTGGAAAAAGGACAAATCTGACAAGCACATGTAGGGTTCAAGACCTATAGAAGGACATCATAACAGGAAGGTGAAATGACCCAGTGCAATTCATAATATGTGGTTATGTGTATGCTTATATGTAAACAGACAGACAGTGGAACAGCATTGTGTCTACCCTCCTGCAATGAGTGACCATGGAGAAAGGAATACCCCAGCCCTGTGGTGGAGCCTGTTTATGTCCAGTCCTCCAGTGCAAGCATTCTCAAGGATGATACTGGAAAAAGGCCTTACACCACAAGCACTGAGATTCAGACAGGCTACAAACTCCAAGACATGGGAATAACTAAGGAAGACAACACAGGAGGCTTGCACACTGGTGACACAACAGGGCCTCCCACAATCTCCTGAGAATGTGTTTGTTGTTATGGGGCCCATCACAGCCTGTATGCTATTTCAACTGATAAAATTACAAAAAGGAAATGGGGATATGTTGGGGACCACAAATTCACAATGGCTAGTTTTACATACTTCCCTAATAGATTAATGGAGGCTTGGGATTTTTGGTAACACCCTTGTGAGATTTCTTATTATTCCATTATGGATGGGTCATACTCTTCCACCTTTTAAAGCTAAAACAACTAAGACTAAGACTAAGGCTAAGGCTAAGACTAAGACTAAGATCTCACTGGTGAAGACTACTAAGGCTAAAGACTATCCAGAACATGATCTTCATTAGCTTAAGATCACCACCTCCTTCTGAGTCTTCCAATAATCCCTTCCTCAATGAATAAATGCCAAGATTTTCACTGCCTCATGTCCTTTCATCCCTTGTGAACAACTTGTCAGCCTAGTTCCCAGGTGTATCACTATTTTGTCTCTTTCTCTCTTTTTCTTTATTTCTTCTACACAATGTAATACCTGACACAAGATTGGGGCTCAGGTCAGGTGTTTATAACAAATAACTTGAAGTACTGTAGAAGAAGAAATAATTCTTTCTGTACTTTTCTTAGGGTTGATGGCTGAGACTGCTCTAATACCAGTCACAGGAACATAAAAAACAAACATGCACATTAACTTTCTAATAAGTCTTACATGCCACAAATGAATTTATAAGAAAATGAAGGCATCAGGGTATCAGGGAAATTTGACATTTTAATGCTAGGTTTGAGGAAACAGAGTACAGACATGTAAACTGATCATTTCAGGCTGAGATATGATGAAGAGGGAAAACTTGGGTAGAAACAGCAAGGCCTGAGTGATGAGGTTGCTTCTATCCCCCTGGTGTGTAGAAGGTACCTAAAGAATGAGAACCTTATCATGCTACCCAGGGAAGAAGAATCAAGGGAAGGACTTAGCTAGCCTGGGCCCTCAGGGTGAGAGTCTTATGATCCTTTTCGTGGAAGGTGGATGAGTGGATAAATCACATCATGAACCACATCTGTATTATAGAAAAGGGTGATAGTAAACTAACTGAATTCAGAAAATTTATCCGTATGAAGTGACTTTCATCAACACCTAGGGAAGAATCATTGTTCGTATCATAATCTCTTATGTGTATGAGATAGAAGAACATGTTTTTAATAATAAATCTGAAGAAGTCAGAAAAATGCAAGAAAATGGAACTAGTAATGTTAGCTTAAATATAATCTTCAAAGCATGCAAGAGAACAACATTTTGTTACTAAGTGAAAACATTTCTAAGCTACTCAGTAGTCATGCTGATCCTGAAGTTAAACATTTTCAGTCATATGTTTTGTGTCTTCATAATGTCTCCCTTCTATTCTTTTTCTTGTCCCTTCATACCTTTATCCATAACTTCTCCTTTGTTCCCCTTCCAATTTGAACATTTTCTTTCTACTTCCCAATATTTATTCTATATTGGTCCTTATTTATCCTTTTTCATTCTCACAATGGAGAAGCAATATGTTAATTAAACACCTGTGTGATTTATTTCACTTAAGAATATGGTCTCAAGGTGCATGCATTTACCTAGAGAAGTATTGTTTATCCTTCTTTATGGAAGAGTAGTAGTCCATCATATAAAAAATATTCATTTTACATTCATCATCCAATGGGCATTTGGGCTGTTTCTAAGATTTAGCTATTACAAGCTGTGCTATTATAAACATTGTTGTTTATACCCTATTACTATGATATGAAGCTGTTAATTCATTAAGGATAATATCAAGTAGGGTAATAGCTAGGTCAAAAGAAACATCTAGTTTAATTTCTGAGGAATCTCTACACTGGTTTTCACAGTGGTTACACACTGTGCCTACGCTCCCACCAACAGTGGAGAAGGGTTCCTTTTTCCCTACCACACCACCAGCATTTGTTATGGGTTTATTTCTTGATAACAGCCACTCTTTCTGGCATGAGATAGATTCTCAGTATTAGTTGAATATTCATGTCTCAAATAACCAGTTATGTTGAACAGTGTTTATATATTTATTTCTCATTAGTACTTCTTTATCTGAGAAGAATTGGTTCACTTAAGATATGCATTTTTTTACTGAGTCTTTTAAATTTGAGAGTTCTTTTTTTTTTTCTTTTGAGTTCTTTATATATTGTGGACATTAGTCCCTTGTCTTAGGAACAGTTGGTAAAGATTTTTCCCACTCTGCATGCAGTCTCTTCACATTTTGGTGGCTTCTTTTGCTGTGCAAAGTTTTTAATTAGATGAGATTCTAGTTGCTGATTAGTAAGATTTCTTATGCCAACTGGATTTTATTCATAAAGCCTTTTCCTAAACACACGTCTTCAAAAGTTCTACATATTCTATCTTTCTTCAGATTAAGTGTTTCTATGTCAGTATTTAGATTTTTGATCATTTCAACTTTAGTTTTGTGCACGATTAGAGACAGATGTCCAGTTTTAAACTTTGGCATGTGGCAAGCCAGTTTTTCCAGCACTATTTATTAAAGAGGCTGTCTTTTTTCCACTGCAGGTTTTTGGCACTTTTGTCAAAGAATAAGAGACTGAGAGTGCTTAGAGTTGTTTCTGCATCTTCTATTCTGTCTCACTGATCCTCAGGTCATTTTTTTCCAGTATAATACTGTTTTTATCATGGTAGATTTGTAGTATAATTTCAAGTCAGAGATTGTGATACCTCCTGACTTGCCTTTTTTTTTTTTTAACCAGAATTGCTTTTGCTCTTGTAACTCTCTGCTGGTTCCAAACTAATTTTAGGATCCTTCTTTCAAGTTTTGTGATGTATGCTGCTGGTATTTTGATCAGGATTGCATTAAATCTGCACAACAGTTCTGGAAGAATGGCCATTTTCACTATATTGGATCTGCTTATGCAAGAACAAGGGATATCCTTCCATTTCTGATATTTCCATCTCTTTTTCAGCACATCATAATTTTCAATGTGCAGTTCTTATACTTCCTTTGTTAGATTGATTCTTAAATGTTTCTTTTTTTGTACGTATTAGGAAAGGTGTGTTTTCACTAATTTCTATCTCAGTGAATTTGTTATTGGCATACAGAAATGTTATTGATGTTTTAGTGTTGACTTTGTATCCAGCTATGGTACTGGATTCAGTTATTAAATCTAGAAATATTTTAATGGAGATTTTATTTTTTCTCTAATTATTCTGCCTAACATATCCTGATCTATATTGAAGAAGAGTGGTGATAGTGAACATTCTTGTCTTGTTCTTGATTTTAGAGTGAAAGTCTTCTGTTTTTGCCCATTTAGAATGAGTTTGGGAGTAATGATTCCCTTTTATTTCATTAAAGTTTGAGGAGTAGTGGAATTCTATTTTCACTAAATGTCTTGTAGATTCACCAGCGAATCTGTCAGAATCTGGAGTTCTCTTCACTGGTAGGCTTGTATTTGCATCTTAAGTTTCATTGATTGGTATTAGGTTATTTATAACTTTTATATCTTCTTGATTCAGCTTTGGCAATTCACATGTACCTAGGAATCTGTCCATTTCTTCTTTATATTTTATCTCACTACAGTACAATTTCTCAAAGTAGGTTTTGATGATCTTCTCTATTCCTGGAAGATCTGTTGTGATTTCACCCTTTTCATTCCCACTTGCATGAATTTGAGTATTTCCTGTTCTCACGCTCTTTTTTTTTTTTTGATAAATTTGGTTAAGGATTTTTCTAGTTTAATCTTTCATAAAATTGACTCTTCAATTCACTGATTCTTTGTATAGTTTTTTTTTGTCTCAATTACATTAATTTCTGTTCTGCTCTTCATAATTGTCTCCCTTGTATGAGCTTCGGAGTTGATTTGTTCTTCTTTTCTAGAAGCTTGTGGTTGTTGGAGCTTGCTCTATTTTTCTGATATGGGAATTCACCGCAGTAAATTTCCCTTGTAGGACTGATTTCCTTGTGTCCCATAAGTTCAGGCATATTGTTTTGACATTATTGTTTAATTGTAGGAACTGCTTAACTTTTCCTTAAGTTTCATATGTGACCCATGAGCTATTCATGGGGGTGTAATTTAATTTCCACGTGTTTATTCAGTTTTTCAAGTTTTATTTTTGCATTCATTTCAAATTTCATTGCACTGTGATCTGGTAGTATGCATGAGATAATTTCAATTTCATTACACTTACTTAACCATGTTCTATGAGCAAGTATGTTGTCTCTTTTGGAGAGTATCCCACATACAGATAGGCAGAATATTTATAATTTTATAGTTTTCAATACTCTATAGATATCTACTAAGTCTTTTTGCTCAAAGGTTTGATTCAGCTCTGATATGTCTGTTTTCACTTGTTTCTAGTTGATCTATCTGTGACAGTAGGTTATTGAGATTCCCCCATTGCAACTCTATTAGATCTTATTTGATTTTTCTTGTTCATTAATATTTGTTTTGTACAGTTGGATGTGCTGTGTTTTGGCAGTTATATTTATGATTGTTATCTCTGCCTCTTGGATTGTTCCCTTATTGAGTATGTGGTGACCTTCTTTGTCTTTCTTGATCATGCTTGGCTTGAAATCCACTTTTTCTACCAATAGAATAGCTATCCCTGCCTTTTTCTGTGTTTATTTTGCATAGATTATTGTTTTCCATCCTTTGACTTTCAGTCCATGCATTTCTTTTTTAGTTAAATGCTTTTGTTGTATGTAGCAATGTGTTGGGCTTCCTCTCTTGATTTCTTTTGCCAGTCTGTTTCTTTTTATTGGTGAATTGTGGTGATTTACATTGATGGTTATAACTGATAAATATTGACTTATTGTTGTCATGTTGTTTTCCTCCTGCTGTTTGCCTTTATTTCCCCTCTAACTGCTTGCCTTCTCTAATTAATTGGAATTATAGTCATTATCTCCTCTAAAATATTCTTCAGAACTTTTGGAGTGCTGTCTTGGTTATTATGATTTTTCTCAGATCTTATTTGTCATGTAAGTATGTTATTTTTGCATCAATTTTGAAAGTTTTCTGGGGTACACCAATCTGAGTTGGAGGTTGTTTTCTTTTAGGACTTGATATACTTCACTAAAAATTCTCCTGACTTAGGGGTTTATGTTGAGAACTTTGCTGTGATTCTGATGGGCTACCATCTGTAGGTGATTTGTTTCTTTTCTCTAATAAATTTTAATATTTCATTCTTGTGTTGAATTTCTGAAATCTTGACTACTATATGCTTTGGTGTATTTTTTATCATGTCTAGTTGGGATTCTATATGCCTAATTTCTTTGTCAAATTATATTTCCATTCTTGGGAAGATTTATGCCATTACTTCTGTGCACAGTTTTTGTATTGGGCTATTTCCTGCTTTTTCATTGACATCAATCAAACATATTCTTCTTTGCATCTTGTAGAAAATGTTGGATTTATTTTTAATGCTCATTTGATAGTTTTAGAAAATGTTATGATACCTAACTGAAAGCCTATCTTCTAGACTTGATATTCTGTCATCACATTGATTCATTCCTCTGCATATAATTTCAATAGATTTTTTTTACTCTCCTGGATTCTGTTTGAAACTGTTTCATGGATACCATTTCCTTCCTATATTGAGCATTTAAGGTTTCTCTCATTTTACCAAGCTCTTCTATTCTTTATAAGTATCTACTCTAGATTCAGTAAAAGTCATTCATTATGGTCATCATCTCTTTAGTTATCTGAGAAATTATTTCTAATTTGCTTTACTTTTAGAGCCTCAATCATCTACTTTGTTACTTCCCCTGTTGGTATTTCAGAAAGTTCAAGTGGGTGGCTTTTGGAATGTTTTGCTCATTGTCCCCTGGGTTTGCCTTGGCAAGCCATAAGTCTGGTGTTGTCTTGTGTCTATGTCCTTTAATTTTGTATTTTTTTTTTAGTTTAATGAATGCATTGGTGTTTGTGAATTCCTTGTTGCAGATATTTTTCTTGCTGGTATTGTGAACCCTTAGGTAATGACTGATTTTCAGAGATGTCTTCTAGGTTTAGTTAACTTTTGAATCTTTTGAAAGATCTTAATTTTCAATTAGTTGGTGAAAAGAAGTTGCTATCTTCTTGATCTAGTCCTTGGTTCTTTGGTATTGCCCTATAGCATTGTTTCTGTCTCTCAGGCAATGTCAGTCTTGGTAGTAAGGAATATCAACTTTTTAGAACAATTATGTGGACTTAGCCAAAATAGTAGTCAATAATAACAGTAGCATCAAGCACAGCCTAGAAAATGACAGAGTGGTAATTATTAATTTCCCACACTTAACCATATAAACAAGGTTTTTAGTTATATAACAAAACCTAAAGTAAACCAGAAAATTGTATACAGAAAATATTCCCTTAGTATGGTGATTTTACCCTCAGTATGGTGATTTAAAGAGAAATTAGGGAAAAAAGGAGTAGAAGAAGAAAAAATGATTAGCAATCAGGAAGAAGAACAAAGGAAGATTATGCAGACTTTTTAAAACTGGTGAAAAAAACAGGAGGGAAAAAAGAAAGAAGCAAAGGCAAGAATAGAACAAAACAACAAAAACCTAGAAACAGTGTTCACATGTATTTAAAAACAGGAACAAACCAAAGGAAAAAAATGGACAGAATGGAAGAAAGAAAATGAATGATGTCTACTTCTGGGTGTGCCTCTACTGTCACTGGCAGACAAAGTGGGCAGACACAGCCCAGATTCATGTTGATTGACCAAGCAATCCTGGAGTAGAATTACAGCATCATGATGGATAACCACAGAAAGCCTGTGTTTTTAGCTCCATGGAAGAATAGATTGCTTCTGTAATCTGGTTGCTGTTAGGGTATTTCAATGCAGTAGAGAAGCAGGAGATATCCAAGGGAGGAATTTATTGGGGGTGAAGATGTGGAGAGGAATATCCACCCAGTGTGGCTGAACTATTTCCTCTGCTGGGTATGGAGGGGGTGGGGATTATATGATCCCTGACTGGAAGGGGATGGCACTTGGAGTGAGCACTGATATGTAACAGACTTGTAGGAATTTTGGCATTTTGGCACACATAGGAGGAAGCTGTAATTGGGGAGGGAGGGGCTATTGGTTTGGCTACACCACTGCCATAATGTCCAGTAATTTATATTAGGACAGAAACCTTTCTTTCCCATCTTTGTGTTATTAGAAATGGGTGAAGTGTCTGTCTCTTTAGCTACTTCCTGCTGGAGGGGGGCGTTGTGTTGGGGGGCCAGGAGAGTTGATAGGATGACGGTTGATGTCCATGTTGGAGCTGGTACCAGGTGTTTCAGCCAGGACAAAGAGCTCATCTTTGGTAAATTCTTGCATCCTAGATTGGAGAAAAATAAAAAAAGCAAGGTGTTATGAGGAGGCAGGTCACTATCCTAATTAAAGGACCCAGTGGAAGTAAAGGAAAGGTACCCATGATCCAAATGTGTCGTTCCACCAAGGCTATGATGAGGAAGAATCTAAAAAATGAGTGTGGAGTTAGGAGGGCTGAAGTTATGGGGGGGCAATTACTTCCCCATCTGAAAGGGTAAAAATAAAAGTATAGGTAGGACTTGTCTCTGGTCCAGGAGTTGTGCTGGTGAGAATGGGAAGCATGAGAAATATAAGGCCTGACAGTAAAACCATGTTTGGCAATTATAGACTAGGGGTGAGGAGGGCTGTAACTATGTCACGGTAAGTGAGATGAAACCCCAGATCTAGAGGGGTCTCCTGTTTAACTAAGCAGCTGAGGGTGGAGAGAACTGAGATAGTTATTAAGTAAAACATTATAAAAGTGATTTTACATATAATGTGGGAGTCTTTAAGAAAGATTACCCAGAATCCTGTAGTTAAAAAAAATAACTAATAGAATGCAAAGGACCAAGAACCAGGTAGGACAACAAAACATGAGTTAACCTGAAAGTTGTGGCTGTGGGCTCTTGGTTAGGCAGAGACAGGTGGGAGATATGAGATATGATGACCACTTAGGATGTTCAGTCAGGAGGGCACCACAGCCTGAGTGATGTGGAACCAGGATGGCTGTCCAGTGACCTTGACTGTCATTGGGTTTGTGAGGTAGACTAGGTAGGGGCCACTCTAGTTTGGTTGTAGTCCTGTGGACCTAGAAGATTTAAGGTATATTAGGTCTCCTGGGATATAAGAGGATCTGGTTTGGTCCCATTGGAGGGATGGGAAGGACAGAGATCAGCATGTTGTCATAACAAGTGTCGGAGGAAGGAGAATTGGGATGTAGTCAGCAAGAGAAGGGAGACTTTGAGAGGTAGGAAGATTGTGGAGTAGGAATGGTCAGCCATACATGAATTTAAAAGGGCTTAGAAAGGTAGGAACCTGAGGAAGTGCTCTGAGCTTGGCTAAAGAAATGAGGACTAGCCTTGAACCCTTGAGGGAGCACTGTCCAGGTAAGTTGTTGAGACCTGAGAGTGTCTGGGTCAGTCCATGTAAACACAAACAAATCCTGACAATCAGTGTGTAGGTCTAAGAAAACCA
>RJWT010013664.1:0-21614 GCA_004365215.1 Cuniculus paca | reverse complement strand
GAATTTATTTCTCATCAAATTAAATAGAACCTGGAAAACTAATATAAATGATAAATAAGGTTCACTTATAAAGTACTAACTTGGAGCACAAAAAGATCAAGAAGATTCATCCTCACAGAAGCACTTATAGCAGCGTTTTTAAAACTTCACCAGATTACTCCCCTACCCTGCTTAAAAGGTCACTGACAGCTTCAAGGAACTATAAGAGTCAGTCACCTTAGAGAACATGTAACTCAGATTCTTGTTTCCCAGACACACCTAAGTCACGACTAACTCTCTTGTCAAAAGCACTAGTAATCTCCCCTCCTGCTTTGTAAACAATGCTAGTTTAGACAATAAGTCACCTAGTTACACATACTTAGTGACTCTTATTTCAACTCGTTTTCTGTCTTGTATCCTGATACTGTTTCAGAGCTCCTTTAGATACATGGAATGTTTCATCATTTCTAAACACACAACACAAGTGTTCTTTGACTTATTTTTTTTTTATGTTAAAGAAAAAAAAAGCACGGAAAAATAAAAAAGCAATCAATCAATCAAACAAACCAATAAAATGACAAAAGCCAAGTGATGACAACAACAACAACAATAACAACAAAAAATAGTGACATAGGATTTCAAAACAAAATGATAGAAAGTTTACTATGGTTGTTATATTGTATACTGTTATCTTCTAAATAACTGCCCAGGTTACCAGATACAGAATGTAAAATTGATCAAACAATATGATTTCCCCTTGAGCAGTTTCTTTGACTTATGATGATGGGGTGAAATCCTTATAAGTCCCTAATAAGCTGAAAATATCATGATCAAAAATGCAAGTAACATTTAATCCACAAATATCATAGTTTTGCTTATCTGTCCTTAAACCTGCTTAGAACAATTACATTAACATAAAGTTTGGCAAAACCATCTGACACAAAGTTTATTTTACAATGAAACACTATTTCATGTAATTTATTAAACATTATTTAATACAATATATAATACATCATGATACACAATAATATGCTTCCCAAATACTGAAAGTGGAAAACAGAATGGTCATATGTGTACAGAACACACTTTCAAACTATCATAAATTCGAAAAATTACAAAAGGAATCATTGTACCACCTGTATCCCCCATGCTTTTGTTATGTTTGGCACACATTGTCCACTGGTTCACTGTTGTTAATGCTTTCCCCATCCTTAACCATACTTTCTTTTGTGTACCTGACAAACTCTAGCTTACCCTTCAAGTCAGACATCAGGGCCTACACACCCCTCCCCAATCCCTGATGATGAACTTGTCAAATCTGCCCTGTGTTCCATAGCACTTTATGTACACCTTTACCATAGCATCAACAAATTTTATTGCAAGCATAAGTTTTTGTCTGTGCTACACATCAAATTAAATTCTTTGAGAACATGTCCAAAATAATGCATTTATGATCTCAACTTCTCTCCAAGGAAAACCTCGTTCCTATTCCAGCATTGCTTATCTCAAAATACAAAAGCAAAAGCTTCGTTTGGAAAAGTCAGAAGCCACTTGTCATTCTTGACTTTCCTATCACTCACTCATTTTCACATCCACATCTCCCATATTTTATCTTCTAAATCCTTACTGCTAACTCTACCAAAGTTCAAGCAGTAGACATCTCAGACATGGCTTGATTCTACAGGATTTGAATAATTCTTATGCAGACATTCTGTCCTATTCTCTGCATTTTGATTGGAGCAATATTTCTGAAAATAAAATAATAAATTCTACTGTCACGCAAGTTGAAATTATAGAATTTACTTTTCATTAGCCTAATATTATAGATCCAAGTCCTAGTTTGATCTGTCAATGCTATTTGGCTAAATACCCAGTTTTATCTTCTCTAGCTACTTTCCATCTTATGCACAGTACTTACACAAAGCTAATAAATAAGAAGCATACTCCAAATATTTAATAGTTTCTTTACATAAGGTTAAATTATACTGTTTTCCTTTTCATTGGGGGAAAGTAAGTTTATTTTGTCTTGTTTGGTTTGGAAGAGTTAAAAGAAATATAAGAAATTTCCCTATTTTTATTTTTTCCTTCCTTGGGAATTTTTACTTTTACATCATACTCTAATACATAATACTTTGCTCTCATGTGATGGTTACTAAAAATGCAGTTCAGGTAGATTAAGTGATGATCTGTGATTGCAGTAATAGCCCCCCTCCTCAAAAAATGTAGTCAGGGTTTTTAATTCAGTGAAAAGCTGAATTATCTAGAATAGGCACTAATACACAAAAATGACTTCAGGGATCAGACAGGAAAGATAAATGAATAAAGTTTGTGGGTATAAGACAATTCAGAATAGTGGAGCAGCAGAGTTCTGGAGAGTACATGTCCTGCCTAAATCACTCAGATTCAAAATTGGTTCTAATAGTCAGAAGAGCTCACATAAGTAAATGTGCAATGAAATGCTATAGTATATACCCTTATCTAATGTATCATGGATAAACTTCCTATGCATTGACATAATTTGTTTTAAATTTCCAAGCTGAATAATAACTATATATATATATATATATATATATATATATATATATCAGTTTCCTAAAACTGTACTTAAGTGAAGTGTTGGAAAAATAAACCTTAAATTGTAACTGTACACTTGTTAATGGGGTGATGGCATGTTCGACTTAATTGGCTTTCTTCATGCTTTGCTTCTGGTGTCAGGGAAAAGCGTTCTTAGTGTCAATTGCTTCCTAATTTATCTCCTGTTCTATGCTCTGCCAATTCAGCTATTCAATTATAGCACTATCCATTTCTCTTACAGGAGTTTAGCTCTGAAATGACTTGCATATTTGAAAGAGGATTAAATCAGTCAATTCTGTTACTCATGATTATGGAGGACAGGGATATTATGATAAATGAAATTCACTAGTAATCCAGAAGAGCCCATTTTAGACAAATGCATGGGTGTTCCACTATGGTGACTCTGATTAGCCTTGCCAACTAGAAGCAAATGGTCTGCTGTATCTTCCTTATTAAATGTGCAAAAAGGAAGCATGGTGGCCAGTGCAGAGAAGTACAAAGAAATGGAGAAGTCAAAGGCCCAGGGTAACATGGACACACCAAAGTCAGCTGAAGAGGAGATATATCACATCATTTTGTATGTGTGGTAATGAGGATTGAATCCAGGGCATTTGCACTCAGCTACATCCACAGCCCATTATGAAAACTTATTTTATTTATTTGGCGACAGGCTCCACTAGGTTGCTAAGTTGCCCAGGTTGGGCTCAAACTTTACAATCCTCCTGCCTCTTATGTTATTTTATTTAACTTACGTAAATAAAAATAAATGAATAGAACCAAATCCTAGCAGAAATATGAAAAGAACATATAAAAATATCATCTTAGCTACTGTAAGGTGTAATTTTATGGCTAAGGTAACAATAGATATTCATCCATTTTATAGGTAAGGAAATTTTTCACTTTCAATGAAGTAAAGTGAAAAAATAGTAACTTATAAAATGTAGGTACAAGTAAGAACCAAGGGAAAAAATGAAAAGTGGATTTCCACGGCTTCTTTGTGTTGCTTTCAAATCATAACCACGTTGGGGTCTCCAATTAATCCATCTTTAAAATGAGAATATAAAATAAATAAATAAAATAAAATGAGAATATTATTGAGCTCCTCTTCCACAACCATGTAGTTGGAATTCTTAAATAAAAAGAACAGTTGTAAAAATGGAATTCATTTTGAAAAATATTTATTTACATATGTGAAAGTTGCATTTTGGGTTAAAACAGAGAATTATTTCAAATGGTCCTTTCTGGCATGGTTTTTCCCTAATTTTCAACAAGATCCTTAAAAAAAATCCAGTTATTCTTGGTACTTTGAAATTTTAATTTATTTGAAATTACTTAAATTTCTTTGTTGAATCTGTCAAACACCCTACCTAGTTTATCTGATTGTTTAAAAAAAATTTTAGCAAGATTTGAAGTCTTTCTTAGTGTCAGACAATTACAATAGGTGCATTTATTTGATATGTATGTATTTAGATCTCATAGATGTCTGTTATATTTTTGCTGCTACGTATTTAAACTTGGATGATGAATTCAGATTCATAATCTGCTTAAATTCTATTTTGATATAAATAATGTTTCATTCTATTCTTTCCTATACTGCTCAAAAAAAAATAATTACACTTGGCTGTGAAAAACCCACTTTGAATAAGTGACAGTGAGATGAGAAAAGAGGAAAATTTGTGAAGAAGGAAATACAGTAAATCAGAAGGGGTATTGTAGGGAACACCCCAGAAAAGTATTATTCTGTGTGCAAACATCCTAATTCTGGTCAGATTTCTGTTCTCATTACATGTTCACAGATTACTTGATTAGTAAATATATATAAAACCAGCTAGATGGAGTACTCCTTGATGGTCTCTGGATTAAAGGAGTGGGGAAAAAGCAACCATTCATTTTTTCTTTTTATTATTTTTAGTCAATGTTGATGAATAGCAAAGATAAGTTTTAGGGAAAGCATCATTCCTAGACAGAATTTAAGACATATTCCAAAATCCTGGTGATTAAGACGGTGTGACTTGTTGCAGGTTTAGAAAAATACACCATCAGACCAGAAGAGATTCCAGATATAGGCTTATATGGAGATAGCATGTGTCATAAAGAAAAAATTGCAGATTGAAGAAGAAAGGGCAATTAAATAGATGACATTTAAATAATTATCTATCTGGAGAGAAATCAGTCTTTTTATATTCTCTTGACAACAAAAATCAATTTCAATCAGGTTGCAGATATAACTTTTTAAAAGCATACATAAAAGTAAATGAAGCAACAAAGAAAAATTCACAGTCTACTTTAAACAAGATACAAAAAACCACATTCTTCAATTTAAATTGCTTAAGAGGAAACATGAAGATATTTTTTGACATTGAAGCAGGAACAAATTCATTCAACAAGATACCAAAAACACATACAAGAAACATAGTTACAATAATGGCATACTAATAAATGTGACAATTTTGTAATGGTGCACAGAGAAGGCACAATAAACAAAGTGGATAAACAATCTTCAGTTAAGGAGAATCTATTTGCCATGCATGCAAACAACAAAGATTTGATATTCAAATCATAAAAATGATCCATAGAAATTAAAAAAGAAATAAGCAAAAGATATGATTGGGAAATTTACTGAAAAGGAAGTCCAAATGGTTAACACTGGAATGGTAAGATGCTCAGTCTCAGTCCTATAATCAGAAAGTAACAAGTTAAAATGATACTAACATTACAATCCTGAAAAAAAAAAGTTTAATAATTCCAAGTTTGGTGAAGCTTACAAAAACTGTTTCTGTGCTGATGGGATTGTAAGTTTGTGCAAATGAACCAAGTCTTGTGAGCTCGTATTGATTGGCTGGAGATGATGCCATTCCATTCCTAAATTCAGACTCTAGACCAGAATAATTTTGTAAATGTTCAAGGAGTCATTAACAAAAATGTTCACTAAAACATTTTAATTAAGCAAGTTAAACATAGAATTTCATTTTTAGTCTTTCAACAAAAAATTTACTGAAATACCCATAATGTTACAAGAATCGTACTAAGCATTGAAGACAGCTGTAAATAGCAAAATAGGTCAAGACTTTACTAACCAACACCTTACATTTTAGTGGGTAGACACACAATAAATTAACTAATTTATGATGAAGATTGCACTGAATTAAAATAGGTGATACATTAGTAAATTATTGGATAGTGTAATGTATTACTCTAACATATAGCAATTATTTCTGTTAGTATTATTAGATAATACAAATTAGTAAGTAACATTAGTCAGTAATTAATTGTTGAGTTACTCTCTACCTACCTGACATTTAACCTGGAGTCTCAATAACACGAATGAGTCAAATAAGTAAAAGAGGCTTTGGCAGAGATGGTAACCACATTTACAGGCTTCTACATGGGATAACCTTGTTATACGTAAGTAATGAAAATAAAGTCAGGGTTTCTAATGGTGGTGAGTCAGAGGCAAAACACAAGGCAAGAAAAGGCTAGAGAGAAAAATAAGGGCCCTCAAATCAGACACTAATCTAAGTATGACAGGGGTAACTGGGAAGTAATAACATCTGGCCTATATTTATACACAATAACTGCTTGTGATCAGTGCTACAAAAGTACAAGAAAAAGACCATTAAGCGATCATTTGCAGGAACTCACCCTAGTAGCCTTGCTGTTTTGCCTCAGGAGATAGTAATGCAGCTAGCAGCGAGTCAGAATCTGTTTAAAACTACAGGTAACAAGTGTTATCATGAATTGTAGATAGATTGAATATAGGAGTCAGAAAATGGGACGAATTGAGATCCATTCATCTAGATTAGCCAAGTTGGGGCATATGAAAGAAACCAGAAGAACAGGATCACCAGAGATAGCTTAAGAATTCCTCTTTAGCCATGGTAAGTTAGAGGGTATGCATATTGAGTAGTAAAATAAATATACCAAAGATTACCTGCTGATATATGCATATAGAGTGTTCAAGATCAAGACAGGGCTAAGGATCTCTAGAACCTACAGTTTAAACAAAGGAGGAGGCTGATCAATCTGTCCCTGTCTTGATCTTGAACTTCTTTTGCTAACTACACTCCATTCTTAGGTGATCACATCTAATCCTGAAGCTTTAATTACTTTTGCATACATACATATCTCCAATACGTCTCCAGTTGAGGCCACTTCTCAGACAGAACTCCAGCCCTAGTATGAAAATAAGTGTCCACTGGGCTGTCATGGGTTGATACATCATACTGAATTTCAAATTGCAGTACTTTTATCTCTGAAATGTGCCCATCAGCTTTTTTCTCTATCACTATTATGAGTAATACAAATATAAAACTTTAGGATCTAACCTGAGTTTCATTTCCAACTGCTTCCTTCCACAAACAGGCAATTCAAAGATGTATCAGCACATTTCCAGGAGACTGAAGGCACAGTGAGATTAGATTCTGCTTGAAGAATAGAAAATTGGGTAATATTGGAGGAAGGAAGGGAGCAAGGGATTGCCGTTAGTATTTCTTAAGTAATAGTAGATATTAGAGGTTGTTTATTTGCTAATAATAATGATCTAATGGCAGAAAAGAAATTGCTCAAAAGTGAAAAGTAGACTAAGCTCCTGATATATATTCATCAAGAATAGAATCCAGAAAGCAGGCAAAGGCATTCAAGTTTTATAGGAACCAGAATGCTTGGTCAATAGTGTGGCTGCCCATGCACGAAGACACATCTTCTTCTCCATCATACAACTGCATTTCACAGCTGCCTTTCATGTAGACCAGGTCATGAGATTTTTTTTCTCACAACAGAAACAAAGAAATGAAATGTCACTTCTGGGCTATGTGTCTTCTCCATCATCTCTCTCTTGCTTCCTAGATGCCCACAGATGTCACATGTTGAAGATAACTTCACATCAGGAAAGTAATATGAAGTCATAAGCATTTCTTGAGGGCTCAATGCCCCCCAAGAAGCCAAATGACAAGAAAGAATTGCCTGTTCTCATATGAGTCACCTATTTCAGAAGCCACTGAGAGGCTAGAGGATTTTCTTTTAGGAGCACTTCTACCTTAAAGAATATCCCCAAGATGAAAGGCAGGGAGTGTGTCTTGGAACACAGATAGCTTGGATTGGTAGGTTTCATAAGAGAAGGCTAAGATAGCTTCTAAATTGTGTTACTGAAAAATGGCCCTCATTTATAATCTAAGAGGGAAAGAAAAGAGTTTCTATAGGATGGTTGAGAAAAGCGAGCATAAATCTATCCTTTTGGTGAATGAGAAAGTGAACATCTATAAAGAGTTTAACGGGTTTGCCAAGTAGTGGCAAATTCTACTTGAGATGTAGGGTCACAAATGGAAAGTATTTAACACTGATTATATGACATCCTAATTTTTGAAGCATTAGAATAAACGAACACGAGTTTGTCTTAAAATTAAAGATTGCAGATGTCATATAATTTTATTCTGATTTTTAACAAAGTGGCTATAAAATCATGTAAGAGTAAATAATTGGACACAGGTTGGGTCAAGAAAAGCAGAAGGACAGTGGGATTCGTTACCACCAATAACACAATGACATAAGGGGAATCTAAGAAAAGAGAAACTGATGGAGCAAATTTAAAGTAGCTACTGCACACTTTACCTCTTAAAAGTAGGGATCTTTTATGATTTGTTTTTTACTGCATTTTAGGTTTGTCATAACACTTGGGTCTTTACTACTGTTTAATTTCTCACATTTTCAGCTTCCCAAAACAGCTGAAGGACTGGTTGGTAGAGACGGTTGACAGAGATGACATGTAAGACTGCTTTGTGTCCCAGCACCAATAGTTCTGCCATGGTAAATTCAACAATTTGCTTTCCTGGTGAAACATTTCCTGGGGAATCATAAGCACTGATCTGGTTTTTCAATACTAATCATGAACATAACTATATGCCATCATGCATAATCCTCATTCCAACCTTAGGAACTAGGTATTGATTTGAATGTCCTCATTTTAAAATGAAGATAAAATGAGGTTGAGGGAGTTCCCAAATGATGCAAATTGAGAAAAAGGCAAGCAAAGATTCAACCCCACATACACTGACTCCAGAAACAACTGGCTTCCAAAAATTCTAATCCTCCCTTCCTCTCTGCAGAAGGCTTTGCAGTAGACACCCAGGGCTGTGTTTCCACAGTGTTCATAGGCATAAAAGAAGCTCATGGAGGTGAAAGCATGCAAGAGAATTTGTACATCCACTAGCTTCTCTGCAGCATAAATAAAACTTCAACTTTAATAAAATTAAAAAGCACAAAGGATGTTGATACTGTTCTTATCTTCCACTTGCCTATCAAGTTTCTCTGTGATTTGGAGAACAAAAACTACTTAAGAAATGCCTGTTTTGAATAATGAAGCTATATTTGATCTTTGTGGGATTACTCTTTAGTCAAAATATACTTAGGTCTCCTACTCAGTCATCATTCCATTGCTTTAAAAGCAATTAACTTTGTTATATCAATTCTGATGTAAAACGATTTGCTTTAGAATGATTTTGTGTCTTGGGAATTAATTATAAAAGAATGGTGCTGTGAAATCATCTTCAGGTCTTCTGTAAGACATATTTCAATAATGTGAATATATCAACGATTTTTGGTGAGCAAAGTTTACCAAAGTCAAAATGAGTATTGTGGCTTTAACCACCATCTGTAAATAATTCACCAGGAAAAAATTCTTCCTGAAGCTCTGATGCCCCATCAGTGTTTTGCTCTTGAGAAAGCTCAAATTTCTATACTGCCCTTTCTGTTGTCTTCCATAGCTGCAATTATTTCTATCCATCTACAGCTTGTTTTGTTTCTCAACTGAATTAATCAAGTAAATTTACTCGAGAGAGACCCAAGGGTCCTTCTCAGTCTTCTCATATAATGACTATACAGACAGAAAGAAACAAAGCCACTTAAAGGTGGCATTTCTTTTAGCCTATAATATAAATAGGATGTATACCAAAAAAGGTTTCGATTGCTTTGAAATTTGGGGTAGTGCATTAGTGTCCTATTGTTGCTATAGGAGACTTTTTTTTTTTTTGGTTTTTCATTCTCTCATGTCCCTAACCTGGCAACCTCTTCCTCCATCTTTAAAGCCAGTAGTATAGATTCTCCTTCCTTTCTGAGCTCTTCCTCTCACCATCATGTATCTCTCCTTTTGATTCTGATCTTCCTCCCTCCCATGTTTAAGGACCTTTGCAATGATGTTGTATACACCTGAATAACTCAGGATCATCTCCCCATTTCAAGACACCACTTAAGCACATCCACAAAATCCCTTTAGCTGTGTGCGATGGTTAATGTGATCTTAACTTCAAGGAGCTAAGGGATGCCCAGACAGTTGGTAAAACATTATTTCTGGTTATGTCTGTGAGATATTTCTGGAAGATATTAACAATAAGCTGTTTACTGAATAAAGAAGATGTGCTCTCACCAACATGAGTCGACATCATCCTATTTCTTAACAGGGAAAATAAAACAAAAAGGCCTAAGAAGGACAGTTCTTGCTGTCCCTTTGTGAGCAGGGAAACTCATCTGCTCCTGCTTTTAGACATGCATCCACCTGGTTCTCAGGTCTTCAGATTCTAAGATTTACATCAATCTACCTGTCTTAATCCTTTTTCTACTATTTCAGAGTAGCTGAGACTGGATAATATACAAAGAAAAGAAATTTATTTCTTATAGTTCTGAAGTTTGACAAGTCCAAGGTCTGCATCCAGTGAGGCCCTTTTTGTCATATATATATATATATATTGAGATAGCGCAGGGAACGGCTTGACAAGATAGACTCAATCTGGCTTTTATAACAGACCTGCTCTCTAAATAGATCTTTAAACTGTGAAAGGGTCACTCCCTTAGTGAGAACCTAGCCCCTGTTAATATTACTAACATATGAATTTGGAGACTAGGTTTCCAACACAGGAAATTTGGAGAACACATGCATACCATACAGCTAGCCCCTCACTTAGTTCTCTGTCTTTCGTAGTCAGTCTGATTTATATCACCAGCTCTCTTGCTTCTTCAGTTCACAGAGGGTACATTCTGGGTCTTGACAGTGTCCATAATTGGGTAAGCCAACTCCCATAATAAATTGTAACAGTGAGTGAGTGAGTGTGTGTGTGTGTGTGTGTGTTTCCTATTGGTTCTTGAAGGGGCAGTGAACTTCTGGGTGCTGGGGGGAGGAAATAAAAAGGTGCAGGCTTTTTGCCTGTGCAGGCTCCTCGCAGCATCAACACCGACCACAAAAGACTTTCCCAAGAACTGCAGCAACCACAGAGGCCAACGATGTTCCTGTGTTTCACACCTCCACCCGTAGATGTACCCTTATGCCTTCCTGAGTGGCAGTTCTGGCCCACGCACCTGTCACCGCCTCCCCCCCACCCCAGCCACGCTGCGGTTTTTATGTTTATAAGCCTCTCACATCCTCCCCTCAAGGTCGCTCTCTGTCCGGGAGACGAACCCTTCCTTGCTCCAAATAAATTCCTTCCTCGTGGCACAGTGTCTCCGTTGTCTTTGCATGGCTTGCAGCCCTATTTACCCTTCAGTTCTGTTTCTCTGAAGAGCGCTAATTGACATACCATGTAAAAACTCATTCACAAATTCCAGGGATTAGGACGTAGACATGTTTGAGAAGCCATTTCTTAACCTACCACAGCTAGTGGAACAGGAGATCAATCAGGAATCAGAAGACCTATATTCTGGTCCCTGTTCTGCCATTTAAGTAATCAGACATCATAGAAGGAAGAGACTCAGACACCACTGGTATACTACTCTATTCACCCTTCCCAGATATTCCAGTTCAGCCTGTGAAATCAAGGCCCAGAGAGGGCCCCTGGGTGGCTTAAAGCGAAAACCAAGAAGTACCAGGAGTGAAAATAACAAAAGTTCTGAGTCTCTTGCCAGGGCCCCTTCTGCACCTGTACACAGACAGAGGACCTTGTCTACCCAACATGACCTCAAGATTTTTAAGAAGCAAGCAAGAAAAATTTGCTTCCATAAAATACTATACAATAAGACATCTTCTGTTTCTTCTACAAAGAAACTTACTACTGTCAAGCACTTGTCAGATTCCCCTTGTCCCAGTGGCAAAGACCAAAGGCCTGGGAGAAACAATCACTGAAATTGAAATTCAGTGCTTGAAGTGAGGGAAGAGAGAGTTAAATATCCCTTTCTGTTCACTATTTTTACTGAGAGCCATACACAATTCTGTGTCACTCTCCCAAAGAAATCTTAAATGCATCAAATTGCTTATTTGCAAAATGTTCAGATATTTAAAGAGCAGAGGAATTGCGGGAAAAGAAACACCAGCTCTCCACTTAGGAGCTGCTCTCTGGCTCACATTTCCATTTGCAGAGAGGAAATTCTAAACTGAGCTTCACCTACATTGGGGCGTCTTTTTCAAATTAACCTGCTCCTGTGATCCACAGAACTGTATTAATGATTGGTGGGTCCAAGGGCAGGCTTTGCTTCCTAGCATATGGGAGTGCAGCCAATGAAATAACCAGACTAGCACTCACATATAATGGATTAAAAGCAGTAATGCCAGTATGCTGCAAGGAGACCTTCCTTTTGATGCCACTGAGGCTGTGGAGTATGGCCTTTCAATCCAGGAATAGCCTTGGAACAGGAGGACTTAGCAGAAAGTTAACCCACTGAGTCTAAAAAAAAAAAAATCCATCTATCTTCACTCAGCTATGTTCCTAAAAAGACTCACTTGCTTAAGGGAAATTGCATTCTTAAAGATCAGCGACTGGGTAGGATCTGGGAGGCTCATCATTCTTTTTACATTCAGAGTTTGACAAAGGATGTGGGAGCCATTTATTAAAGGGACATGTCTCTACGACAGGTTCACAGGTTCACTTCACCATATGAAGATGCCATCAGTGAGCACTCATTCATTGGCTTCTGGGCCTGCACAAATGTAACTTGAACCACTAGGTTCAGAGGTTCACAAATAAAAGCTTTGGGCCCATGTTTATAAGATAAACAGGGCCTTTTATATAAAAAAGCTTCCTCTTATCCTACATTCAACTTCACCAGAGTTGCTAATCTCTAAATTTAGCAGCTTGAGCAAATTGCTTTCATGATTTAAAAAGTATTAATTCAAGGCAGAGACTGTTATCGTTTATATTTCTCAAGTTTCGAGGTTTCAAAGCTGTCTTGATGTTGAAAGACTGGTCTTGGTGTTCTTCTAAACAGAGAGCAAAATGTATGATCCTCAAGTGACAAAAGCAAAAGGGATCAGCAACATGCTTTTTCCACAGAAGTCACCTAAGCAGCACCACGTGCTACAGTCTGAATGTTTGTGCAGCCTCCACCCATTCTTATGCTGAAGTTCCAATCACAATATGCCACTAGGAGGTAAAGTTTTTAGGAGGCTATTAAGGCATAAGATTGGAACCTTGACAAGTGAGACTACTGCTTTGACAAAAAAAAAAAAAAATCCCGAGACAGCTCCTTTGTGCCTTCCACCATATGAAGATGCCATCAATGAAGCATCCCTCAACAGACACTTTGATCTTGAACTTCCCGAGCTTCCAAACTGTGAAAAATATATTTCTACTTCTGTAGCTTATAGGCCACCCAGCCAATTTTACCTCAATATAGCAATTTTAAGACTAATACACCAGGAACCAGGGAAGAGAAGCAGAGGTAGACGTTGTACAATGATCAACCCATCACCACTCTACTCATCCACATCCTATCAATACACGTGTAGGTCAGCTAGAGAGGAGTCCTCAGCTGCACACTGCTCCAATCTGTCTCTTGCTAAAATGTTTTCCTTTTTCTACTGCAACTACATCACACACACACACACACACACACACACACACACACAATTTTTATCAGTCCTTTACAGTGTGCCCCCTATTGTCTGCAACTGTGTATGCTGTGACAGGCAAAGTACACAAAAAGTAATCCTAAATTTTTCCTACCTGGCATTGAATTGCAATGAGAAGCTGCTTTTAGCTGGACACACTAACCCACACACCCACTAACATGTATTCCCACTAACTCTCCCACACTGGACAAACTTTTCCACTTGTTTAGTTTTCTTCCTGCCAGCAGACAGGATCCAAATACACTGCACAGTAAAAGCCATGAACTGTTTCTGGACAAAAACTCTCTAAATGCCTGTGAATGGACCTGTTTTCCATTTGGGGATACAGTTATCATTATAATATGCATTTATATGATTAAAGCTTCCAACTTTTCTATAGTGGCTGCACCACAGTACAAATAAACGTATTTTCTAACAGTACATTGATTTTAAACTCAAAGCATTTACTTTGTTGTAGTGATTTACAACATTTCAGGAAAACATGCCACTTGATTTTTGTTCCCTTTCTTAAAGAGGCTGATTTTTAATCTTTTCTTAATTTTTAGTTTGAGAATATACAGTAATAATATAGAGGCATTTTCAAGTATCTTAAAGTAGGTAAAAAGTTAGATAAAACATAAAGTTAATTAAATATGTGAAGTATGAATTAATACAGAATTAAAACAGTATAAGCATATATATTGACTAAACAAGAAACCATTTCTTTTTGATTTTTAAATTTTTTTTGGCTAATAGATGATTTTTTATTTTTTATTATTTTAAAGAGGATAAAACCAAGCAAAATAAAACAGAATAAAACCAATCAAAACAAACCTGTGTAAGTGATACAGAACTTCAAAACATTAGCAAATCAACAATAGTTGCCATAATGCCTTTTGTTGTCTTCAAAATAGCTGCAGATACCTTCAGACATAGTAAAAGTCAAACAGAACAGAATAGAATAGAAACAATAAAAACAAAACAATGGACACAATAAAGGACTTCAAAAACAAGACAATAGTAAATCCAAAATGGCTACCATAATATATCTTGCTATCTTTGAAATGGCTGATCATGCTATCAGATAAACCATAATCAAACAAAACAAAAGAAAATAAAACCCAACCCAACAAAAGAATGAAAACAATATAGGACTTCAAAACAACACTATAGGGAATCAACAATAGCTACCACCCTCAGTGGGAGATCCCCTCTAGATGCCACACTGTGTACTGTTATCTTCTGAACAGATAATCAGACCACTGGCCCTAGACCTGCAAGGTCAGTGAAATCTAAAATTTGAGTTGAAGCCCACAGAGAGTAAAAGGAAAAATGAAGAAGAAGGTGGTAGCTGGAGGCACCTTAGCCTGGAGCCGGACTCATCATGCAAGAGGAGTTGTTGAAGCCTGGGGACACAAGGTCATGGTGGTGGTGGTGGTGACGACCCCATAGGTCTCTGCAGAGAGGCACAGTGGTGGAACAGAGTGGCAGACCCAAAGGTCTGTGCTGACTGGTGATGAGTGCAGGGAACTCAGTCCTCCCATGGGAGAGAGCGACTGACCAGGACCCATTTTGGAGTCAGACAGGATAAACCCCTGGTTAGGACTGCTGCCTGCTTCTTCTAGCAGCTCCAGGTTGGGGGCAGACCTGGGAAGTTGCTTGGAATGAGTCCCGCTCCCATGCACCTTCCAGACAACATTGCATAGGTTCTTAACCAGCTTAGATCTGCAGGCCCTGGCCAGCTCCACTCCCATGCAAACTCCAGGGGCCCTTGTGGGCTGGTACCCAGCTCAGTGCAGAAGCATAGGTGCCCACCATCAGATACCCATAGCCAGCACTGCCTAGAAAAACCAAACTGTCTCACTTCAGAGAAATTGTAGCCAATGCTGAAAGTACCGGGACCCCACTACCCACATGTATGGAAGAAACCAGGAATATGTCAAGATGAAGAAGGAAAAGGCAATCTTTGGCATCCAAACCAAGCAGTGCAAGTCCAGGAGAGGTAAACACAGAAGAGATCAGGAGCAGCACACCTGAAATGTCTGAAATGATGTCAACTTAAGTAAAGAAACAACCTCATGAGGCTACAAAAGAAATTAGAACAGAAATACTATCCTAGGAAAAAGAAGAAATGAAAGACATAATAAAAAAATTGCTAAGCACCTCTAAAGAAGACACAGATTAAAAAAATAGAGGAGCATAGGAAAATAAGGGAAACCATGAATGAACAATATAAGAGAGATTTAGAATGCATGAAACAGATTCAAAGAGATATCCAGAAAATTAAAATCTCCATTGAAAGCTGGCAAAATCACCTGACAGAAACTGAAGCTAGCCTTTCAAACCTTGAAGACAGGTCTGCAGCTTATGATCATAAAAGGAAAGATCTCTTAAAAATAACAAGGAATCAGGAAGTAACAGTTCAACGGCTGCAAGACAATTCAAAGAAACATAACTTAAGAATTAAAGATGTGAGTGAAAAAGTAGGAGTCAAGACAAATGACATCAGGAGTCTATTTACAGAAATAATTTTGGAGAACTTCTCAAGCATGGGAAAAGGAAGTGACATTCAAATAAGTGAGGCATATACAACTCCAGCTAGCCATAACCAAAACAAATCTATACCCAGACATATATATAATCAAGATCCCAGAAATTCAACTCAAGAACAGAATATTAAAAGCTGTTAGGGAAAAGAAACAGATCACCTACAAAGGAAAACCCATCAGAATCATGACAGACTCCTCAACACAAACCATCAAGTCAAGAAGAGGCTGGAGTGAAGTAATGCAAGTCCTGAAAGAAAACAACTTCCAACCCAGACTAATGTACCCTGCAAAACTCTCTTTAAAATTAATGGAGAAACAAGATATTTCCAAGAACAACTCAAGGACTTCATGACTTCAAACCAACCCTACAAAGAATACCAAAGGACATTCTAGAGAGAAATAAGGAGGACCACAGTCTCAGGAACAACGGCAGAGGGGGACCATCAAGTGGGGGCAACCAATTGAATGGAGAGGGAAAACAGGGAGCCAATGGCCGGAAAAGAGTATGGCAGAGACAACACAGTGCAAGAGGGCCATAACTAGCAATGTAGATGACCTGAATACACCAATAGAAAGAAACACAAGCAGAGAAGATCAGGAGACAGGATCCATCAACGTTCTCTATACAAGAAACACATTTAACTAGAAAGAACATTCATAGACTGAAAGTCAAAGGAGAGAGAACAGTGTGACAGGGAGCCAGGAAAAAAAGTAGGGATAGCTTACCCATCAACTGCAGAATGGATAAGAAAGACATGGCATTTTTTATAATGGGAACCTACTCAGTTATAAAGGAAGATAACCTCAAGGCTCTTGTAAGTGGATGGAGGCAACTTGAGATCATGCTCATGGATGAAATGGTTCAGAGTCACATGGGTGAATTTCATATTGTCTCCCTAGTATAACAAACTAAAGGAGTTAGTGGGATCCAAAATGTACAATACGTATAGAGAAAGTCAAAGGGAATTATCTAAAAAGGGAAGGGAGTGACCACTGCTAATCTATTATCATGATTTGAAACTCATATTGTCTTCATTGTTCTGATTAGTTTCATTTTATTCTGATTTGTTTGATTTTATTATACTTGATGGCATGAACAGCTATTTTAAAGATAACAAAATATATAATTGCAGCCATCAAGGATGTCCAATTATCTTGATTAGAAACCCTATATTGCTTTCATTGTTTTGTTTTGATTGATTTTAATCTATTCTGTGTTGTTTGACTGTATTATGTCTGAAGTTGTAGGCAACTATTCTGAAGATAACAAGAAGCATTATGGCACCCACTGCTGTTTTACTAGTATCTTCAAGTTCTGTATTGATAAATTGTTTTGTTTTGTTTACTGATTTTATTCTGTTCTATTTTGCTTGATTTTATTTATCCCTGATGGTATGAGCAGTTATATTGAAGATAACAAGAGGCATTATGGTAGCCATTATCAATAGCCTTTTACCTTGTTTAGAAGTCATGTACCATGTTCATTGTTTTGTTGTGATTGACTCTACTCTGTTTTATTTTGTTTGGTTGTATTCTTTTCAAAATAAAAAAAAAAAGAACATCTTATTGAAAGTCATAAAATCTCATTTAAGTTTTATTATAAATCTGTTAACCAATTTCAATAAACTGAGAAATGCACTTGCTAACATTCTGAAATATTTTTCCAATTAGACCAATTTACGTTTTTTTTCTTTATAAAATGAAAAAGTTGTTTGCTTCTGTCTTATCTAATTTGGAGCACAGGAAGACAGAGCTCATGTTTGGCAGTGTTTCATTGTTGGTATAATTAATTTTAGTTGGATTTGTCATACTTTGTTAGATTAGGAATCAGAATATATTAATTAAATGATTGGATCATTTCTCTGTGGCACCTTCTGACTTAATAAGTATTCTAATATAGAATATAATTTTAAAATTGAAACATTGGTGTCTTCATTTTCCAAGAAAAAATATGGAAACACTAAAAATGATTTGAATCTATATATTGAACCTTAGGCTGGAGTCAAAACCATGTACTTTGTTATTGAAGTTTATCAGTGTAATTGCTGTCTCTTATTTTACCTTCAGGACTCAATATGAGAGTGTTTACGTGCTCAAGGAGTTTCGGTGTTTGGAGCTGAGAATGTCACAAGGACTAATTCACTGCAAAGCACCCTTTTTGCATTTTAGACACTAGTCAACTGTATGGAGTTGATCTAGAGGCTTAAAAGATACTACAAGCTGTGGACAAGTGTATGTCTCAGTCACACGGTGATAGTAACCAGAAATCTTCACTTTCAGGCTTGCCTTTGCCCTGCCAGCCCAAGAAGGCAATTTAAGCAACTGCAGGCAGATTCTGAGTTAACTTCTCATCTACACAGATGAGCCCCACCTCCATCTTTCTCCAAGGCTTGCATATTTTCCTCTCTCTGCCAATCTAGTTCTGGAAACTAATTGAGTCTCCTCAAAAGCATTCCTGTGTTCCATGATGATTCAGCACTTTCTCCAGCTCTGTAAATGAGCCTGTACACTTGAAGTAATGGGCAACTGTAAAGGCAGATAAACTACTATAACTACTAATGCAGACTTTTCAACCATTGGGGTCTAGTTCTTTTCAACCCATTCTTTTGTTGACCTTATAAACTCCAAAGTGAAAACAGTACCTTCACCAAGAGTGAGGCAAGAGCCCTCCTGGTGTTTCCCGTGCCCTGAACAGGTCCACATCTGCTCAGGATGTTGTTGAAGACTACTGTGTTACATGCCCATCTTCGTGTCTGCCCAGTATTTCCCACCATGATTACAATCTTCCTTTTGCATATTAGTCCTTTGTGTTCTCTGTAACTCTCTTCCCACCATGTTCTGTAGAGCACCATTTTGGACTCCAATAACAAGCTACCTTTTCATTTTGTGTCTGAGTATGTTCACCCAATGGGATGCACTACTGAGAGACTACAGTGAATAGGAGACTAAGTTGTTAGTATTCCTTCCCCCAACTCTTTTCCTATTGTTGAACCATGATTATGGAGGCAGCTGTACCTCAGTAGTTATGTTGTAACTAGGGCAGCCACTTCTCCACACTTCCAGCTTTCACTTCCCTTGGTCCTTGGAGGGGAGATAGATTCCAAGTCTGCACATTCATTAATCTCTGGGTATCTCAGCAACTCCTTTTGAATTCTAAGGCCCTGCATTGCCTCTGTGAATCATTCCTCATTAAATTGTCTTCAGAAGCTGATCTCCATGTGTCCTACGCCTCCTGTCAGAAGTCTGACTGATAATTCTCCCGCGAGGGGAAAACTTGGACTTAGAAACTTATGCTAGATCTTCAAGACCTTATAACTGTATCCAGCACACTTACAATACAGAATAAAAGGAGATGGTTGGAAAGTTTCCAATGTAATACCCAGATCACATCCAATGTGAGAGCATCAGACTGTGACAGACTGCACATAGAATACTTAATTTCACACTGTGCATCTCCCAGCCAATGATAAAGAAAAAAATGGACAATACGTTCATTGAAAACACTTCGCCTCCCTCAGTTCTGGTGTGTCATGCTCTGCATCTGTTAGCTCTGACAGGTCTCAAATGTACAGCTGGTCCAACCTCACTTGTCAACATTTTTGAACTACCTGTGACTGTAACCCTTCAAAAGCCCTTTTAACAGACATCCACTGTTCGTCTCTGACTTAAAAAATTCTGATACTTATCCTGGCTAAAGTAGGTCCTGCATCATAAGGAATAATAAATTTGACCCCCAAGACTTTATAATTTTAAACACATGACAGATGGATAATAGAGGTTTTGCCTCCTCTCTCCCTGCAGAGCACTTCTAAATAATATGTGACTATCTTATTCACCAGGTGTCAGTCCAAGTAATAAAAAGTAATACAAATGATTTTTCATTGGATTAACAATTTGATCATAATTCTATTTCCTTTCCACTTGCAGAAGCAGCATGATGAAATAAAATCAATGTCCTCTAGACAAAATATCATTACAACTAGAATTTAAAATGTATTCTCAATTTGCTGTGTTAATAAAGTGCTTTACAGTTATGGTGGTGAGATGCTTTTAAGGAATTATTAAGTGGAATGCACTTACTTTCTGCCCTTTGGTAATGCCATCAATACCTAGTGTATCCCTGAGAGAATATCAAATAAACATTGCTCACAAAGTTGGTAAGGATCAAGTGCATGTACAGTTGCAAGGAACATTCCCCAGCAGGTGTGAGTATGTATGTTTGTATAAGTGTGTGTGGAAATCAAAGTTTCATCTGCACCCAGTTTGCTCTGCCATGGATCTTTGTCTTGGTTACTTTTCTCTTGTTGCTGAGACAAACACCTGACACCCAAAATTAAGGAAGAAAAGGTTTATTTAGCTTACAGTTTCTTGGAATTTCAATCCATAATCAGCTGACTCCAAGGCAGGGTGGCATGGCACTGGGGCAGCACTTCAAGGCAACAGCCAAAGCAAAAAGAGAGAAAAGGAGAAAACAAACCTCTTCTCCTCCCTTACATTGTACACAGGCCACCATCATCCCTCCCTCTTCAGGGTGGGTGTAACACTTACAAAATGTCCTTGCCCTCTTTTGCACAGGATGAGGATATTTACAAAGAACAAACCCTGGCTCCCTGCTGAGTCTCTTAGTTAAACTTCTAAACTGCAAAAGTTGACACAATGTATCAAACATAACAACCGGCTACAAAATTACTCTGGATCATGGCACAACTCACTAGAGTCCATTTAGAAGATTCAGTATTATTTTAAGTTAAAAGGCGTAAATAAAGTCTTCCATGGTAGATCTAAATGGGAAGAATGTAAGGTCAGTTTAATATAACACAGGAAATCCTGTCAATGATAGCCTCCCCACAAATCCTAAACTGGAGTTCTACTTCCCATAATATCTGACAACACTCCTGTATCAGAGGCAAAATCAGATGGAACTTTACACCAGTAAATTGGAAATTTATTCTAATGAAATGAGGCTCTAACTCTAGTCTTTGATGTTCCTTGATACCAACAAACATCACTTGTCAGTTCTGCACAGTTATATTCCTGCAAGAACCCTGTCTCACCATACCATCTAAAAGAATATAGATTCAATGCAGTCTTTTTCAAATCCCAAAGTTGTTCTTCAAAGAAATAGGAAAACGATTATAAAATTCATACTGAATACAAAAGATCCTGAGTGTTCAATGCTATTCTGAAATAACAAAATGTTAGAAGAAATACATTCCTCTAACATAAAATATTATATTACAAAATTACATTAACCAAAATGGTATGGTGGTAGCATAAAACAAACAGACAGACCAGTGAGACAAAATAGAGAGTTATGGTCAAAAAATAAATCTAAACCTGCATGGTCAGGCAATTTTCAACAAAGAGCACCAAAACAACCCACAATGGAGAAAGAATAGCCTCTTTAATATGCAGCACTGGGAAAATTGTATTTCTATATGAAAAAGAATAAATCTCAATCCTATGTATTTCTTTTTTCTTTTTTTTTATTTTGCAAAGAATACAACCAAACAAAACAGAGTAAAGTCAGTCAAAACAAAGCAATGAACATGGCACATGACTTTTAAACAGGGAAAAAAGTAATCGATAAGGCTACCATAATGCCTCTTGTTATTGGCAATATACCTGCCGATACCATCAGGGATAAGTAAAATCAAACAAAATACAACAAACTAAAACAGTAGAAACAAAACAAAACAAACAAAGCA
>RJWT010013663.1:0-21619 GCA_004365215.1 Cuniculus paca | reverse complement strand
CTGGGCAATAAAGACAAATCAGGGCTAATCACAATCTCAGATCTGAACTTATATTACAAAGCCACTGTGACAAAATTAGCATGGTATTGGCAAAAAGCAGGCCTGAAGATATGTTGAACAGAATAAAGGATGAAGATGTGACCCCACACAAACTTAGTCACCTTATCTTTGACAAAGAAGCCAAACATATTCACTGGAAGAAAGACGATCTCTTTAATAAATGATAGTGGAAAAAACTGACTTTCCAAAGAGAAAAAATTAGACCCATGTCTATCACCATGCACTAAACTAAAGTCAAAGTGGATCAAAGATCTAAATATTAAAACAAAAACACCAAATTTATAGGAAGAGAAAATAGGTAGAAATCTTGAAGACATAGGTGTAGGCAGAGACTTTATGAAGAAAACCCAGACTGCAGGGAAATACAAAAAATCAACAAGTGGGACCTCACTTCATTAAAAAGCTTTTGCACAACAAAAGAAATCACCAACAGAGTGAAAAGACAACCCACAGAGTGGGAAAAAATTATAGCCAGTTGTCCCACAGACAAAAGTCTTATATCTAGAACATATAAAGAATTGAAAAAAAATCAGATCCCACAAATTCAAAGACTCAGTCCAAAAATGGGCATCTCTGAGATAAATACATACTTCTCAGATGAAGAAATACAAATGGCAAATAAGTAAATGAAAAAGTGTTCAACATCATTTGTCATTCAAGATATGCAAATTAAAACAACACTCAGATTCTATCTCACCCCAGAAAAAATGATTACCTTCAAAAAACCAACTCATAACAAATGCTGGAGGAGATGTGGAGAAAAAGGAACCCTTTTCCACTGTTGGTGGATATGCACACTGGTACATCCACTGTGGAAATCAGTGTGGAGATTCCTTAAGTAACCAGGATTAAAGGTCCCTTTTGACCCAGCTATTCCCCTTCTAGGTATCTTCCTAGAATTGAAAACATCCTACCACAGCAACATATGTGTACTTATGTTTATAGCAGCACAAGTTGCAATAGCTAAATCTTGGAAACAACCCAAATGCCCACCAAGCAAGGAATAGATAAAAAAGGTACAGTTTTTTAAAAATATAATGGAGTGCTAGTCAGTCATAAAGAAAGAAAAACTTGAGATTTTTGTAGGTAAATGGATGCAACTTGAGACCATACTCGTAAGTGAAATAAATCAGACCCACATGTGTAAACACTGTATTGTCTCACTATGTGAGAAACGGAACAAGTAAATAAAATCCAAAATGTACAATAGATATTGTGACCTGGGAAGAAATTGTACAAAAAAAAAAAAAAAAGACAAACTGTGATTGGTGAAAAGAGGAAAGGAAGGAAGGGAAAAAGAAAAATATATAAGCAGTTGCCATGGGGAGCAGGAAGAGAATCAAGAAACCAAACTACCACTTCCTGTGAGCCGGCCAGTGTGTGAATTGGGAGACAAGAAGAGCAACTCCCCACCTCCCACCCTGCCCCCATAAGCAATGGGCTGAGAAAGTCAGGCTGAGATGATAGCTTGTATTGTTTGATGGACTTCGCAGGCCTAAGGTTGGTGGTATAGGCATCTATTAAAGGATAGCAATATGCATTGTAGCAACTGTGGGGGATTTCCTTGTGTCTTGTTTTTGAAATCCAATGTTTTGTTCCACTTTACTGTTTTGTTTTAATCCTGTATCTGGTAACCTGAGCAATTATTTTGAAGATAACAATATGCAATATAACAGCCAGTGTTAAATTCCTATCATCTTGTTTTGAAAACCTATATAACTGTCGTTTTATGTTGTTGTTGTTGTTTGATTTGTTTGCTTCTTGATTTTTCTTTTTTTTCTTTTTAAAATAAAAAATCAGAGGAAAAAATATATTTGTATACAAGATATTTAAGACAGTTACACATCTAGTTTCTCTTAGTTCATTGAAAAGAAAGGCTTATGCTAATATTGTTTGGACAAGTTATCATGCCTATATCTTGTATTCTGAATAACTACTATGAAGTTAACAATACACAGTGTATTAATTATTGTAACTCTCCTATTAACCTGTTTTGAAACTCTATTTTTATTTTTATTTTTTTCTTTAAAAAAATGGCATTGTCAGTTTGTTTTCAAGAGTAGAGAACATATATGTAACATACTACATGGACTACATGAGCCATATTTCATAGCAATGTGACTATTTAGTCTTCTATAATCAAAGAATGTACAGTGCCGAGAGTTACCTTTTTGGTCTCTCTAAATGTTATATTTCTTAGGATAAATAAGCAATTTGTCAAGATTGCTTATAAGTCATTCCTCAAGATACTTCAAATGCAAGCAATTGCAAGAGCAAATTTTAGAGCTGCTAACTAGGAAATAGCATGATTTCTCCTTTGGCAATGATTGCTTTATCTCCTAAAATTAACTGCTCTCTAGACCTTTATGGCAGTCACTTTTGCACCTTTCATTGTACATTTATTACCAAAGAACCCTTCTGAGGTATTTTCCAACACCAACTACCAATTTTCTGAACACTGGAGAAGCACCCAGTAATTCCATTCAATTCCGATGCTATCCACCTGGAGTTAGTACGCGATCACACAAGTTGAAGGACTCAGTCTCACATAAATGGCAATGGCAAGTCCAAATCCACTCATATTCCTAACTGTTTATCAATAAAGGCCATATGGAAATACTCAAATGCATTTAAGACTACAGTAAATAGTGGTGCATTCACACAGTGAAAAACTAAACAGCTATGAAAATGACTAGTATTACAGTAATGTGCATGGGTAACTTTGAAAAACTTAAGTATAAGCAAAAAAAAAAAAAAAAAAGACACAAAAAATAGATACCATAATCCTCACACACACCCCCAAGTAAGGCCCAGTTTTACATTAATTTTTGCTCCAAAAGATGCACTAGGGATTATTTTCAGGAGACGTCTCTTGTTTTACACACAACAATCTACATTTCTTCAAATATGGTCATGTCATCTTCTTCTAGAACATTGTCACAACTCTCTGAATACTGAATTCCAGCCTGAATTTCCTGCCGCTCCATGTAGAACCAGTGGCTCCAATATCTCACATCCAGCAATAGGGTATCCTTAAATGAGCACTTCTTGTCCATGTAGCCTGCTTGTAGTGCATTGGCAACACAGTTGTCACTGATTTTATCTCATAAATTCTTCACCCAAGTCACAACCTCTTGCAGTCTAGGACTCACAAATTTCCTTTTCTTCACCTCTTTTATATGAGAAAAGTTCTTCTAGGACCTAGTTTAAGGTGCAGGTATTTTCTGAGATCTTGGCTCCAGGCAATCCCTGGTAACCAACTGTTGGTCCTGCCTTGTGTGAATATCAAAAGCACTAGAAAGTGCCAAACATTTTAGGGAAAAGTAAGCCCCAAATATAATCCTTAGCACTCTGAACTTCCATCTTTTCCTGCATCTCAGCCCAGTCATTCTTTACTAAGCTATTTGATTTTGGAAGCTCTCAAAAATATTTTCTCTATTTTGGACATACACTTGGGTTCTTTTTAGTTCCCTGCTTGGTCCAAATTATCCAGGCCACTATTATTAAACTCTTACAACGTTATTTATAAAAATGTGTTCAAGAACAATATGTCTCATTCCTTCTCATTTATGTAAAAGTAGTATTTTATATCTACCTCACATTTTTCACTTAATAACATATTCTTTATTTTCAAAATAGTAGGTGGAGTGAAAACCAGCTGTATAATATCCTAGTGGGTAGCTGCACAAAATTCATTTAATAAGCTCTTTATCAATAGACACTCAATTTTCTGCTACTAAAAATTTCAATATATTTATACTAATACACATTTTTTGCATGCGCTAATATATCTGTAGAATAAGTTCCTAAAACACTTAGAAGTAAATTTAAAACTTAATTAGAAAAGAGGGCAAAAGAAGCCCCAAATACAATAATAAGCACCCTGAATGTCCATATTTTCCTGAAGAATCCTCTAATTTCTATTAATGTTTCTAAAAATATAAAAATGCTTTAAAAATAAACCTTATTGACTTTAAAAAATAATTTTATGTAGAAATATTTTAATTAAATGAGTGGCAGTTGGTATTCCTAAAATGATACCAGAAATTACTTGGTATACTAACTTTACATAGTTGTAATAGCAGTTGCTGCAAATTATGAGTCATTTGTATCAGGCAAGAAGCTGGACCTATACTGAACCCAAATCCTTCTTCCTATTCCCTTGTACATTGTTTTAAGATGTGCTACAATGTCTGCTCTGGGAAAAATAATTATGCAACAATTAAGGAACACAAAAGAGGAAAGCTTATAAATATTCTAGAAATTTATGATAAGTACTACACAAATAATACACATAATTTAAAATATTAGTTTATTTAAATAATGAATATTTATTTAACAATCAATTATGTACCACTGTGTGCTCCAGGGTATTTGAAATATGGAAATATTATGGAAAGAAAATGCTGGGAATGAAATCAAGTGTTGCTAAGGGTGGCATTGACAATTTTCCACAGAAAAATTAATGATAAATTAATTCACTTCTATCCACCTGGGGAATTGTTTAGATTTTTTGCAAGTTTAACATCACTCATCTTACTAAGAACCCAAAGTTTGTAAAATAATCACTTCCACTCACATAGATCTGTCAAAAGAATGAAGAAGGTAAGAATCCATCTAAGAAGTATGCCTCTAGGTAGTTTAAATATAGTACTTTTCTATATTTACATAAACACAATCTGTGAGGCAGGTATTCTTTTACTCACTTTAGTATAAGAAAATTGGGATAGAAAAAGTTTAAGTTACTTTTCCAAGATCATAAAATTTCTAAGTTCATCCCATAAGATAAAAAAGGATATCTAGTGTACATTTTGGATCTTACTGCTCTTTCAGGTTTTTATTATTATTATTAATTTTTTACACTAGGGAGACAATATGATATTCACAAATGTGAGTCTGATTTATGAATAATGAAAGGGAAATAAAAGGCTCAAAAAGAAAGAACAACTGGAATAGGGGAAAGGAGAAATGAAAGGAAAAGATTACATGTATGTAGGTTTACATAACCGTATGTATGTATATGTGTGCAAGGTAACTATACTACTGATTTCTGTTCATCAAAAAGAACAATTTGTGCTGTCATTGTTTGATTGTTTGATCATGTTTTATGCCTAGATCTTGTAACCTGAACAACTACTTCTAAGATAACAATATGGAATGTATTAACTAGTATTGATTTCTTACTGTTGTTCTGTTATGTTTTGAAATTCTGTATTATTTCTATCCTTTTTTCTGGTTTGCTTTCCAAAATTTAAAAAAAACATAATTCAGAGATTCATGTGTATATAATGGCACAAACAGAGAAGCAATTTTGAGTGAATTTGCCATCTCTAGATAGCATTTGCTGTAGCACATAGTGAAAAACTAGTCCCTGGAAAGAGGCTGGAAAAAGTCACATATTTGATGATTACTCTTTGTTAAGTATCAACTAGGGAGATGGAGAATTTGCTTTAGTTAATATTTTAAAATGTATGGCTTAAGCTGTAGCTGGGGAAAAATGGAGGTTTATCGGATTATGGGTTCCACAGTAGGTTGATTAATTTACACAAAGTAAAACGTTGATACTGGGTTTCAGGAACAACTTGGAGGCAGGCACTTGAAGTCTGTCTCTGTCTTTCAATTCTTAATATACTTTCTCTGTGCCTGGCTTTTGCCACACATGGGGAAACACCATTCCTAGCAGCTTCAGAGTCAACCATCTTCCATGGTTGTTGTGCTGAAATGAAATTTGACTCTCTGCATCTCAAAGTTTAAATTCCCAAGGAGGAAACACATGATCATTAGTGCCCAGCTGGAGCCACTGACTATGACCAGAGCATTAAGTCCATGCAGACTCTCAGAGGCTCTCTAATACCAGATGAATCTTGGAAATAGCAGTTTAATAAAGGAAAGGATATGGTGGACAAATGGTATCACAGATGCTGACAGCAGACACCTTCAAAGAAGTGACCATGACAGTACAAACCACATGGAATAAAAAACAGCCTTGATCATTGCAAATATGCCCCAAGCAGTTAGGTAGGATAAGTGTCTGAGTAACAGTACAAATACAATTCTAGGCACTACTTATGCTGCTGTGTGAAACCAACCATTTTCTGTGGAGTCCTGGAGATCAGAATGTATATCATAGATATCTTTGTTTCACGAGATCAAAGAATATTTCTTGGCACATTTGCTAAAGGAAAGAAGGAATAAATGAATAAATAATGTTGATAGCCTTTTAAAAAGCCTTCTGTAGTTACACACTGCCTACAAAGAAATACTATATTCCTACTTCTGTGGCATTCAAAACTATCTAAAAACTGTTTGCAACCTGCAGTTTCATCTCTTATGGTAGCCTACTCTAGACTACAGATAACAAAGGTCCCTTGAAACATGTTTCACTTTCATGCCATATATTTATAGTATTCCCACATATCAGATTAAACTATACTAACATGGTCCAGGGTTAACAGACCTTACATTCATGGGAGGAGGTATGCATTAAACAAAAATTATATATGTACATATATATATATGATCTATAATATATATGAATCATATATGTTATATATTATGTAATTTATATATGTATTCTGGGGAATATTTTTTCTCTATGAGAAAAAGACAGAGTAATACATTACAGAAAAATAGGGGTCACATTCAGTGATCAAAGGAGCTTCTTTGAGGTGGTTATATTTAATCTGAGACCTGGGGATAGAAGTAGAAACAAACATTCAAAGTGTTAGCATTGCAAATAAAATAGTAAATGCAAAGTTTCCAGGGCACTGAAGTGCTTGGTATATTCTAAGGAACTGTTTAAAGTGGCCAAAGGAGTAGGGAATGTCTGACTTTGCAGAACCTAACAGTTAAGACACAGAGTGCAACTACTACACTGCTTTAAATAGAATGCAAAACTTATTTATCCTCTTAAAACATGTGCTTGGAGCACTACATAAAGGTCAAGAGAGGAGGCAGGATAATTGTTCAGAGACTACCTGTCTATAGCGGTGATATAATGAATGTGGGGGAAGGGTGACTTGAATTTAAACAAATTTCAGAAACAGAAATGACCTGCACAGAGAGTGGATAAAAGCAGTCTAAAGAATATCACCCAGTGTCTCTTGTTGTCTTTGAAATAGTTGTTCATACATTCACACACAATAAACTCAAACAAAACAAAATAATATAAAACCAGATAAAACCAGTGAAAGCATTACAGGCCTTCAAATCCTTGTTGTGTTTAACTCCATTCTGTTTTGTTTTGTTCTCTTTAAAATAAAAAAAAATTAATTAAAAAAAAAAGAATATCACCCAGGTATGATGTTTATTCCACTCACTATGACACAAGACAACAAGAAACAGATAATTTAGGGAAAAAGACTAGGACTTCCAATTTGGGCATGATAAAGGCAGCTGTAGAGTAGCCAGTTAAATGAGACAGATGGTGTCCACAGTAATTTTTAATGTGGTTTTGGTTTTATTGTTTTATTCTGTTTCATTTGTGGCACTAGGGCTCGAACTCAAGGCTTTCACACTGACTTATATCCTCAACCCCTTTGTAAATTTTTTGAGACAGAGTTTTAACTAACTCAATCAGTTACCCAGTATGGCCTTGAACTTGTGGTCTTCCTGTTTCAGCCTTCCAGATGGTATTTTAATGCTTCCTTTAGAATGATTGATCATATTATTTAAGAAATATTTACTGAACATAGTACCTAAATCAGGTACTATGCGATACATATAGTAAGTAAACAAAACAAAACACCCTGCTCAGCATTTGGTGGTGTTGGTTTAGGAATTTCTTCTTTAGATTACTGTGATTATCTAGATAAAGTAGGAAACAGAGAATGACAATTGAGAATTAAAGGTTTTGAGAAAATAAAAAGAGAAGTGAAATAGTGATCCAGGGATATATTAAGAATGACAAGGCTAAAAATCTGATGATTTCTTGGCCACTTGAGGTTTGTGGTACCAGACTGAAAACAAGCCAAGTTAATGTGGTAGCCAGCATACTTTCCTTCCAGTCATGTTCAATCGCACAAGTATAGGAATGAAAAGGCAGAATTTTGTACACAGGCTGTGTGATCATTAATTGTGGCATATCAGCTTAATTTGAGTAAAAACCACCTGAGAGATTAGTAAATTCTGTGTGTATGTGTGAATTACTGAACTTGAGGCTTAAAATAGGATAAGATCCATCCTGGATGTGGGTGGCATCAGCCAAAAGGCTTGAAGCTTGGATAGATTAAAAGAGGAAACAAGAAGGAAGACTTCTTTTCTTCAAAGTCTTCACCATTATCTTTTGGCATTGGTTTTCAGTTCCTTCAGGCTTCTGCCACAGGCTCTTCAGACCCCTATCACAAACTTTTCAGCATTCTGACACAGACTAGCCCTTGGGACTCTGTGGTGTGTTTCCAGGCTATCACTCTTTGACTGTAACTTGATTCTCTGGCTCACCAGCATGCAAATGACCACTTTGGATTCATAAGTCTCTGATCTGGCAGACAGCCACTGGGACCCTTCCAATCCTTAAACCTATCTCATAAATCCTTTATGTAACCATGCATATATTTTATATTAACTCCAACCCTTTGAATCCTAACTAATAAAAGTAGCATGATGGTTAAGCTAATTCAGTAGGATGAACTGAGGAAAGGGCAAGGCACTTGAGTAGATGCAAGGAAGGAACTACAATAAGTAGCAGCTAACTTTATATTTTAAGGATGGGAAGCAAAATCAGACCATAAGGAAGCAAGGGAAAAGGAAAAAGTAGTAGGATTAATGGACTAGATGTTTAGGTATGATCAAAAGGTATCTGGGGATAGGATACTATAGGCAATGAGCTAGAAAGACAAGAGACATGGTCAGAGAGGGTGATAGAAATGAAATGATGGAAAGTCTGAAGTTATTGGTACACAAGTAAGAGTCATTGAAGTAGGAAATAAAAGTAACAGGCCAAAAGTAATTAATAAAGATTCCAGGATTTTAGAAAGGTCATGTGCATATGTATAAGAATTTCCAAAAATGAACATGTAGTATTAGAGAAGATGGCATTAATTAGATGTTAAAGCAATTAAAGAATATGAGAAAATGATCATTGCTTTGTAGTCTAAAGTAGCAACAATGAGGAGCTGTAGGGTTATTTTTTTTAAAGTATCTCTTAAATATACTTAGTGTACTTTTGGATAGAGTTTTCCAGAAGGATATCTGCAGTGCAAGGGGACTGAGATGAAAGTGAATGGAGAGCCAAAAGCGATCAAGAATGGGCTAAAGAGATGTCTGAAAGCTGAGAATAAAGTGGCAGAGAAGGAGACTAAGCAGACTGAGCTCAACAAAGTGAGTTCACTGCTGCCGCCATGAACCACATAATTGCATGAGTAAAACAGTGGAAAGTCTGAACCTAATTCATTACTTAGAGATTCACAGTGAAGCAGTGTACCAACTGAAGGTCAATGGGGAACCTAAACAAGTCTCTCAAAAAGATCTTATTTCATCCGATAATACAGTTATCTGCATACTGTGACCACCACACTAACATCACCTTCAAGGTTGGCAGGTAGGATGCAACCCAGAAGAGTTTCTGGAGGAGAGTTCATCGTCTATGATCTGTAAGGAATGAAGGTCACATTGCAAGTCATGGTTAATTACAGGAATATAAAGCATAAAAAGAATGCATTCATACCAATAATAAACTATCTCGGGAAGAGATAACTGGAGTTCAGGGGAAATTCTTGGAAATGAGCTGTGCATCATTTCTTAGGAGATCACATTACTATCTTCCTGCTTGCAGATGTTACCTCATCCATACGTTGGTCTTAAAAAGGAAACGAAGTATCATTAAAGATACTTGGATTTGATGGGGCAGGAATTTGTTATCTATTCTAAGATCATCATAGTATAAGAAGGTTTTAGGATGAACTGGGATTCCTCAACATTGTAACTGCCATGATAACATCATCTCAGGAGAAACGATGACAAAGCTTTTCATTGCTTATCATAATTAGCTGAACATACACACAAAAACTGCTCCAGAAGTCTACTGTAACAAGCTAGTGGTGAATAGGACTGGCCAGCTTTACAAAATTGAGTGCCAGTTCTAGAATGAAGGAACCGATTAGATTTATAATCCTGAGTTTACTGCCAATGGTGTATGCATACTATCATGATATTATGGAAACCATGCAAAAGATGGTTTCAGGGATGGTGAAACATATTATAGTTGGTTACAAGGCCACCTACCACCTAGGAGGTTTAGAGTACCAAATATATGAGATTGGTTTCACTCCATCTTTCCTGATAATCAGTTTGGTAGAAGAGTTTAAGAAAGTTCTGGAGGTGAAGCTGCCAGAAATTAACCTCGAAACTCAAAAATCTTACACAATTCCTAATGATATCTTTGTGGTAAAAATTGCCCAATGCCTTCCAATTTGGACCACAATCAGGCCCCTTAACAAGCTTGGGGAATTCTGGAAGTGACATGTATCAATTGTGCATTCATTTGTGATCACCCACACATAATGAGGCCTTTGACTAAAGGGTACAGCTTTAAAGAGGGTCTCACTGAGCAGTTTCAGCTATTTGTCATGAAGAAAGAAGTATAAATGCCTATAATGTGCTCTATGATCCTATGCAGTAGCCACAGCTTTTGAAAGATCAGGCCAAAGCCAAGGTTGCCAGTGTCAATGAGGCCATGTTCACAGATGAAAACTTAAATATAACCCTGGAACATGGGCTGGCTCTGAGAGCAGACTGGGGCATTAGCTCTGCTCATATCACTATGTTTCTCACAGACTCCAGTTACATCAAGGAAGTACTTCCGTTTCCTGGTGTGAAACTTGAGGACAAGAAGAAGCATATAACAACCACTGAAACACTAGAAAGAACTAGAAATGACAAGTCTGCCTAGACAATAACTATGAGTCAAAAGATAATAACACACAACTTAGACATTTTTGCACTTCTGCAAAAGATTAAAGTCTTCAAGGGAATTCTTAATGTGCTGCCATTCATTTAATTATCATGGTTCCGTTCATCCATCAGCAAAGAGAAAACCAACTATAACTTAAGGAATTAAAAAATCTGAGGAAAATATAGAACCGAAGGGGTTTAAAATATTTTATTAAAATCAAAATATAGGGGCCAGAGATGTGACTCAGTGGTAGAGCACTTGCTATCTTGGTTACATTCTTGCTGTTGGGATGAAATACCCAAGAGCCACAAGTTAAAAAAGGAAATGTTTATATTACCTCACAGTTTGTAAAGGTTTCAGCCCAGAGCTGGCTCCACGGTCGGGCAGTATGGCACAGGGACATTGTAGAGGAGAAACAGTTCATGGCAAGGCAGGCAGGAAGTGGCAAGCAGTCAGCCTCCCTTTCTCTAGTCCATTCAGGATACAAGCCTATTGGTTGGTGCTGTTCATACCCCGTGTGGGTCTTCCGTCTTCAATAAATAAATCCTGCCACACCCAGAACTATGCTAATCCAATCACTGGATTTATCAAGCACCCATAATCCATATTTACATGCCCCTGATCCAGCCACCTTTGAAAAGCTCCAGATAATGAGCCCATGAAGCTTTGTAGGGGGGCATAGAGATATAAACTATAACACTTATCTAGCATGTACAAGGCATGGGTTCAATCTTCATTACCACAAAAAAAGAGAAAGAAAAAAAAAGAAGGAAAGAAAGAAAGAGAGAGAGAGAAAGAAAGAAAGAGAAAGAACATTAAAGTAGAAAGATTAGACAGAATAGTAAACTCAAGGACATATTAATGATCCAAAAAATAAAGTCAAATAAATCTAGTGATCAATGACATAAAGTAAAAATGCATTTGAATAACAGAAATTAAGAGAAGTAAATATAAGATATGGAAGGCCTTGCATCCTTTTAAGAATCTGAGAGAATACAGTTCCAGTACAGATGAGAAAATAAAGAGAAATACAACACAAATTCCCTAAGCTAAAGAAATATGCCAACTGTAAAACTGAAAGAGCTTGGAATTAATGAAAATCTTCATAGCAAAACATATCCTGAAGAAATAGGACTTTGAAGATTAAAATAAAAATAATAAAAGATTTCAGAAGGGATAAAGCAAGGTAAAAAGAATCTGATATCAAACTTCTCATCAACAAAACTGATTGTTAAAAAAAGCAAAGAGTAGTCCCTTCATACCCTACTTGAAAAAAAATTAGAAGAGATATCCTGGGATGATAAAAAAACAAAGGAATCTAAGAAAAAGTATAGTAAAAATGTAAAAATCAGAGACACCCAGGTATATGGATATGTAACGAAATACTAGAAAGACAACTTTTTTAAAAACATAAAGCTTGACTCTGAGTAATTTCTATATGTGCTAATATTTGAATACAGTGTGATCACTTTCCAGTTCCCATGTGTGTAATCACTCTTCATGGATCTCCTGGAGAGACAGCTCCTACAGGGGCACTTCCTGTTTCAGACTCCACAGCAGTCCTTGTACTTCTGTACAGTTTCTGGCCTCCTGGATCAGCGTCCTCCCCCTGAGTCACCCTCATCACACTTCACCAGAAAGATGGTCTCCCAGCATCACCTGGTATTCCAGTCCACCCAGGAAATCAGTCCTTTGGGATGAGTCACCACTGGGGATGAAACTCTGAGAACAGTGTTGCCCAAGAAGCTCCTGGTCCAATGTGAGCTGAGGATTTCCGTGCCTTTAACTCTCAGGAAAGTTCCATCCGGCCTCCCACCTCTCTCAAGTGATTACGCAACAGAAACAAGAGCTCCCAGTTTATCACTCAGTCTATCTATCACTCACATGGTCATCCAATAATGGGAAATCTCAGTAGGAGTTTGCACACTCAGGTTTCTGTCCCCAGTCACTGGGATGGATGGGCCTTACTCCTATAGATGAAGACATATGAGAAAGATTTCACTTGCAGTCATCATTCATTGGTCACTGGCTTTAAATATAAATAGACTTATTATATTGGTGTAGTTTTAAAAATTTCACTATAGTTAGTGTTGATCAATATTAGCTCATTTTGCATTCTAATAAATACACTTTCATCATGAAAACTATACTAAAGGTAGGACTGGCAGTATAATTTGTGAGGTCCCTTGCTCAAAAGTGATTAGGAATTTCAGGCCAGCAACGTCAGAACATCACATAACATACAGGGTGGGACTTCTAAGGTGGGGACTTGTGTGACTGCACAGGTCACATGGGCGAAGCCAGCCCTAAAAGAAGCTATGCTAGGAGCTGCTGAGTCAGACACTGCTGTGCTGTAAATTGCTTGTGTAGTAAATTTCCTCAATGTTAAAACTGCACATTTAGCAAAACAATTCAAATACAGGATGACTGCCTCAGAAATATTTCAAACTTTCTCAAACAAGTATAAAATTATTTATTGGATAAGGATGCTGGGTTATGTAAGTGAATTCTGCTCAGCCAAAATAATAACTGTATTTGCATTATACAATTTAAGGTATATAACAAGATGTTTTGACATACTTATACATGGTGAAATACTATAGTCAAGCAAATTAGTATAATCTTTGATTCAGATGGCTATATTTTTTGTATGCGCAAATGTTGCCAACAAAAATAATCACTTTATATTATGCTAACACTACTGAGTTTTCAAAATATTGTTTCAGTCTACAACATTGTGCTCCTGGTAATTGTTTGATGGCAATTCCTTTCAGGTTAATATTAATCAACCTGTGAGTAATGCTTAATACAAATGGGATAGTCTTAGCTGATATTAATCATGAGTTTGACTATGAGAGAACTTTAATTAGTTTTACTTAAGTATATCTATTCAGCTTTTAAATTAATTAAGAGAAACTACAGACTTTTATAAGTTAAATGATTACAGAAAAATCTTAGAATATACTTTAAACTTAGTGTATATTCTCCTGATACAATAATCTTTGTTTCAGAGGTGTTAAGTTGCTTTATTTGTGATACATAAATTTTACTTTTCCTCAAAAAATATATCTTGAATAACAGGAAAAACCCAGAAAAAACAATAGAAAATATACAAGGATAGTTCACAGAACAAAAGGAAAGGCTCTTAAACACTGCAGCATGAGTTGGCAACACATTTCAAAAATTTAAAAGTGCATCTTGATCTAGCAGTTGTGCAATGATATATGTACTTGAATATTGAACATTATTTGTAATAAAGACTTGAAACAACCTAAAGGCCATTGATGGGATTTTGGTTAAGAAATTACTGCATCTCAAACTTTAAAATGTTTTACAATTATTAAACAAAATAAAGTCTTCATATATACACACATGGATCTATCACAAATTAAATTGTAAAAAAAAAAAACTTCAGGAGTTGGTTTATGATTTTTAAGGTACTTATTCAGTAAAGTGGAAGTTGTGAGCATAGCTACATCTTTTGGAATACATGGGGATTGAAATGAGAATGAAAAAATATTAGGGAAGGGTAGGAAAAGGAAGAATGCTCCAAGATAAAAACAATGAAGTGATATGTGGAAGGGGAGAGGCAGTCTAAGATCCTAGAACCAGAGGGAACCTTCAAAATGGACTGGTCAAGCTTTCTTGCTTTACAGATAAGGAGAGGAAACACCTTAAGGATAAACTGACTTGTCCAAGTTTACAAAGCTGTTAAAAGTTCTGGAGTATAGTACAAAACAGAATTTATTTATTATTAATTCATTATGATGGCTAATCGTTGATGATCAGTAAACTGATTATTAAAATTTTAGAAAATACAATTTAGAAACATGCTGGTAAATCCAGTAAGTAAGCATTAAGAGGTTTGTTTTTAGTACCAGGGATCGAACTCATGACCTTGCACTTTCCAGGCAGGCACTTGTGCCACTGAGCTAAATTCCTGGCCCTTATTTGGTTTTAAATCACATGCCAAATATTGTGCTAGGGTATAGCAGATGGCAGGATGAATATAGTATGTCTTCCACTGTTTACAGGCAGGATAAGAAGTGCAGGAGCTGAGAAAAAATACGCCAAAGAGAGCTTTAAATAAACTGCTTTATTTTGTTCAACAATAAAATATTCTAAAGTATAGGTACAATTATATGCCAGTAAGTATTAAGAATTATACTCCTACTGCCTTATTAGGAATAGATTTAGGGAAAAGTGTATGGCTTTATTACATTTAAAGTGCCATTAAATGTAACTAGTACATATCTAGTTCTTGCCTTCAGGTTCTAAAAGACAGTTTTCCCTATCACTGAACCCTCTGCATAGAATATGATTGTTACTCTTCTACCCAACAACATCATCAATCTCCAGTATAGTTACTTAAAGTGGATTTAATTTCGTACTTGTCCTTCCAATTGCTCCCTCCTGTCTCTATTGCCTCCATTATACAGTTGTTCTGATGTCATATTTGTTTACACATCACTCCATTAATAAATTATAAACTCCTAAACCACAAAGATCTGGGTTCGTATATACTTACAAATTTCTCATAGTACACATTTACTAATGATCTACAGTGATTAGATCACACGAATTTTTTCTTTGACGTGGTAAGACTAACTCCCAAAATATAAAATAGATCATATCCCTCAACATCAGCATTTCACAATTAGTATTTAACAAGCAATTTTCAATAGGAACAGGAGGCCCCATTCTTGAGTTACTGGCCAAAATGTGTGTGTGTGTGTTTGTGAGTGTGTGTGTGTGTGTGTGTGTAGGTTGTATTCAGAGAGGAGAGGACACAAACAGCACATTCTAAACCTTGCCCCAGAAAAATTATATATTCAGTGAAAATTTAATGATCTAGTCTTCATTTGTGTCCTCTAGAATGTGTGACAATGTTAACTCATGGGCTCTCACAAAAGACAAAAGCACCTTGCTAGGTATTTATATGCTGACAGAAAAATTCTTTTCCACCCATTTGCCATTAAAGGATATTCTCTTAATTTAAATGATGCAGATAAATTTGCATTATTCCTGAGTTTCTTGATGAATTGCCTCCAAAGATGCTAAAGTAAGTTGTTCCAATTCCTCCTCTAGGAAAACTGAAAAATTTGAACTACAAAAATTGAACAATGCTCTCCTATCACTAATACTGCATCATGCATTCAGCTATAACTATCCCTAAAATTATTACATTTAAAACACTGATTTCCTATTTCTTAACATCTACTATAGCAAAGCCTTCTCTTTCACAGTAAATAATTCAAGAGACGAAATATTAAGTACAAAATTAAATAAAAGGCACCATAACTTACATTGGCCACTAGATGGCAATAACAGAAATGCCACTATTTTCCGTGCTAAATTAAGGTAATAGGCTTCACTTAAAGTGGTTATGGTAAAGCATATGAGTTCACGATAGGATGGAATTCACCACTAGACTGTAAGAATATTAGAAAGTTAGAAACAAAATCACTTTGTGCAACTTAAAAAAATTAGGTAATAATTGTCAAGGGATGTACATTTCCTCTTTTTGAAAGAGCATGCTTACCCACTCAATTTTTCTGCCTATGGAATTATTCTATTTTTTTAATTGAAATAATATTTGCACACATTTATAGGGTCCAGAACAATAATTTTAAATACGTACACCATGTGTATTGATTAAATTCAGATAATTAGTATTTCCATTTCCTCAAACATTTATCATTTCTGTGTTGGGAAACTGAATTTTTTTCTCCACTTTTTAAAAATATATACTAAATTGCTGTAGATTGTAGTTACCCTTCTTGGTAACCATAATGCTAGAACTGACACTTCCTATCTAACTGCATTTTGGTACTCCTTACCTGACCCTTCTCTAGTCACTCCCTCTTATCCTCTAGTGGCAACTACTCCACTCTCTACTTCTATCAATTCTTTGAGCTTCTACAAAAGAATAAGAATATGTAACATTTATTTTTCAGGCCTGTCTTATCTCATTTAATAAGGTTTCTTCTAGCTCCATCCATGTTTCCACAGATGATGGTCCATATTTTGTTATTTTTCATGGCTGAGTGATATTTCATCAAGTATATATATTGCATTACTTCATTTATTTGTGGCTGGACATTTCTGCTGTTTCCATACCTTGGCTACTGCCAGTAGTGCTGCAGTAAGCAAGGGGTATCACTTTGATACAATGATTTAACTTGTTTTAGATAGATTGTATACCTAATTGAAGAAAAACTGGATGACGTGGTGGTTCTATTTCTAGTTTTTTGAGGAACCTTCATATTGTTTTCTATAATAGCTGGACTAATTTACATTTCAACCAACTGTGTGCAAGAGTTCCCTTATCTCTATATTCTCACCAGCATTTATTATTCTTGGGTTTTTGGAAAAAACCCAAGAATTAAATGTTGGCCATTGGAATGTTTCGTAGCTTCAAACTCATGATCCTCCTGCTTCAGCCTCCCACATATCTGGTACTGAGTATCTGAAATTAATGCCACTGTAATACTGTGAGTATATTTTTACACTTTCATCTAATTATTTCACTCAGCCATGTGAAGCCCTTTCGCAATTTGCTGTCACTTTCAAAATAAACTCAAAACACCTGAATGTAGCTGGATGAACTGATTGAACATACAAGAACTGATTCTTGCTGAATTCACTAATTTCATCTGTTGTCTATCTCTATTCTCATACTCTACAAAGAAATGATTTTATTTCCTTCAGCAAATCTTCTTCCAAAGATTGCCCTTTCCTTATTTTTGCCATGATGTTCATTTTCTTCCCCCATTTTCTCTACTCTCAGGAAGCTAAGTGCAAACAAAGTTATGCTAAATCCTGGCCTTGGGATGTGGCTTCTCATTTGTCATTGCAGAATGGTATTCTGGCACTCTGGTGGGAAAGAGGGCTCACTGCAAAATTCTTCATTTTTTTCATTGACCTGGCCATAGGCCTATGCTTAACTCCACCAAAAATATGGGGGTTTGGTGTGTTCTATTTTGCTTCATGATATCCTCCATTTGTTTTCCAATATAGTGAATACTTCTCCGAAGAAAAATGTGTCAATTCCCCATGTTTTTATATTTGATCAAATCAAATTAAATTGTACAACATTCCTTGTGATATATAGAATAAGACTAAGGCAATCTCTGACCATGTAGACTGGACCAACCACTTCTAATATCTGAATTCAACACATGCTACTTACAAAAAAGCTATTTGGTTGTATGAAATTTACTAACTGCAAATGTAGATATGTATTTTACTTTTGGCATTTTATTCCATCACCAACCCCAAATACTTTAAAGCAAGTGTGAGCACACAGCAGTGTTCCATAAATGAAATGAAATTTCCACTAATGGATTAAATAAACTAGGAAAGCAATGTGCTTTTTATAATACATGCCTTTAGGAAACATTCCTGCAGCCAATATTTGATTCTTGAGCTTTTTCCAAAACTGTCTTTATTACCTGAAGCCAAGAACATGATGCTATTGCTTTTCAAAAATCATAATAACCTATGAAAGAAGAAAATACAACTGCAGTCCCTATCATGGTCATATTCTTAACACCAAGAAAAGACACAAAATAACCTGAAGACAGTCTTCTTTCAAGTGGTTATCCTTTCGTGATTAATTAGTTATACACAAAATTGCAAAAATTTGGTATGAAGTATTTTGTAATATGATGGGACTAGAAAATATGTGGCAAGCAAAAAATATGTTGTAACAGTATTTTATCTGTAGTATTTACAAACCTTTAAAAAGAAAAATAATAGTTTCTACAGAACATTTATATTTCGGGAAAAATACATAAAAAGTTACAAAACATAATTTGGAGAGCATTATTGTATTCACAGCTCTATAATAACACATTATTTTGTTTCTATAGGTTTTTTGTATTACAAAAAAATGCCAAGAAAATAAAAATTCTCTATGTTCCCAAGTAAATATAAGACTTACATGTCAGAGGAGAAAACAACGGGATTGCATTTTTCCAGTTCCTTCCACTTCTGGCAGCCATGTGATTTGCTCTGGTCAGTGCTATGAGCAGACAGGATTTCTGTCACTCTAGGCACCTGTTAAGAGCCAGCACAGAATCTGCCCTGTTCCTTTTTCTCTGTGGGGTCAGCTACATTTAAGAAAGTGGAAAGTTCTGAGTGAAGATAATAAAAACCAAAATCTTTTACTGACACAGGTATATGTAGAGCGAGAAAAATAAATCATGGTTTAAACTACTCAGACTTTATGGTTGTTCTCTGTCACTTTGACAGCAAAATGAAACTATCATGCTGGACTTTGAAGGCAAGTAACAGAAACCTCAATTCAAAGTTGCTTAAGAAGACAGAAAAGGTGGCGAATGAAGCCAGATTGTAGGAAGGGGAAAACCTCTTGGACCATGCATTCATGGTTACTTTACTCTACCTGTCCTTATCGTGCCTCTGATTGTGTTTCATACTTTTAAACAAGATGAGGGACATACCACCAGTATCACAATACAGACTTAGGCTTTGAGGCTGAAGAAAAAAATTCTGTAATCCAGTTTGAAGTTGAAAACTTTTGTTGACAGCATTCTTTCCCAGACATGGCTAGCTCCCATATTTGTGCAAGTTACTGTGGGACAATGGCACATCTTATCTTTTCTAAGACTATAATATCTCCTCCTGTGGTTTTTATCATTAAAATAAGTCGTGTTAGTACTCAGCTCATTTAATAAGTAAATACTAGTTATTGTTAGTATGATAACTGTGTGATAGTTGCATATGTCAACATGACTATGCCATAGTGCCCAGTTATTTAATCAAATACTAAAAGCATTTTATGGCTGTGGTTAACATATAAAATCAGTTGCTTTTTGAGTAAAGATAGTGCCCTTAATACATAGATGGGCCTGTGCAATTAGTAAAAATCTTTAAGAGCAAAACCTGAAGTTTCTTGGAGAAATTTTGTCTCCAGAATGCAGTGGCAATGCCTGCCTGAGCTTCCAATCTGCTGGCCTGCCCTGCAGACTCAGACTTGCCAGGCTTCACAGCCACAAGAGAAAATTCCTTAAAATAATCCTCCATTGGCTCTGTCTCTCTGGAGAACTCTGGAACAGACTGCAGCTACCCTCAAAGACAGTTTTCATTCCCATTTTATAGCTATGAAACCAAATAAGATACACAGTGGAGCTTGAATTCAAACTCAGATCCATTGGTTCCAAATTCTGTGGCTTGGAAAACACACACTATCTGCGCAGTCAAAACCTGACTAAAAAAAGTTCAAGTGAAAGAAAAGAAGAAAGAAATGACAGTGGTGGAACAAAAAGTTTGTCCCAGTTTTAAAGAGTTTTTACATGACTCAGGCTCCATCTATAATGCCTTTCTCTTGTGATATGCATCACCTTGTACTACCAGAGCATTTGCCACTGCATATATTAACTCACTGCAAGCTATCTTCTCTTGACCTATTTTTGGTAAAAGTAGACAGCAAATCTCTACCTTCTTTTAGTTCAAAAAAAGTAGATTTAAACAGTTAAAATTGGTGCTTTCTCAGACTTTTCTTTCCTGAGGAAAAGATTCAGTTGATGATCCTCAGCTCCCAGACATGCCACCTATGGCACTAGCATGGTAGGAGACTGGCCCAGGGAGCAGCCAGACTGCTAGATGTAGAAATGGCCCCTCATCTCTTGCCTTGATCAAGTACAAGCTTGTTGCACTCTGCTTGCTTTGCACTCCTTCTACAGCAAAAGATCCTACTCCACAAGGAAAAATAAAGCCACAGTGAAGGAAAAGGCAAAATATTCAAATTTGAAGCAAGATACATAAATATGGACTTTGATTCCCTTGTGAGTTACTGTAGCTCATCAGAATGCTTACTCAGAATCCTTAATATATGAGCACCTTAGAAAAGACATTTTAAAACGTGGTCATCATTAGGATTATGTAAGTCTAAAAACAATTTCTTTTTAAAGAAACTGTCCTTGAATCAGATTTTGCTTCCAATGCAAAAAATAAATGTATTTCTTGCCACATAAATTCACCAAGCTTTTCAGAAAGCAAGTAGAAAATAAATTGTCAAATCATATATATCAGAAGACTTTTTCATTCTGTAACACCTTTAGATTTTTAATATGTAACTCCTTGGATGAGTAAGTCTCCAAGTGTCTGATAGAGTCTGAGATTTTGAGCAACAATTGAAAAAGCCACTCCTGTCCTTCGCAATATAGTAACTGCCAGAAACATTCATGGGTCTTAATAAGGGAGGCTTAAATTCCATGGACTATAATGTGAACAAGAAGAACACTTGGGCATTGGGTGGGTTTTAAATGTGCATATATGTCATCATCACAATATCTTATATAATCATATTTCTCTATCTTTCATTGTCTCTCATGCATCAGGAACATTCTGTTTTTTTTCTTTTTCTATACCTCATATCTGAGTAGTGCTTGATTGACATTGTACATGGCACTTCTATATATGATATTTCATTTCATTCGTGGCAGCCATGCAAATATTTTCTCACCATTTCATCACATATGTGGAAAGTGAGGAGCATGCCCAAGATTATACATCATGAGGCAAAATTGGAATGGAAACTATGTCTTTGAACTTTGTAACTGCCTACTTAATGTTCTTTTTCTTCCATACATAACAGGCTTCATGAGGACAGTGTTTTGCTCACTGTTCTATCTTCATTTTCTA